>JAHLJT010008122.1:0-62911 GCA_031308135.1 Acheta domesticus
AAAGAAACTGTTTCATGCAGTTTTCCATATCAAATAAAAAATTCTGTACTCCATTGAAAATGAACGGTGTGCCATTGACTGATGTTAATGTAACAAAATTTTAGGTCTATCAATTCGGTCAAACTTCAAATGGAATGCCCACTTAAATGAATTGAAGACAAAATTAAGTTCATTATGCTACGCGTTCAGAATTCTTTCAAATTCCGTCAGCCTTCATACAGCTCGTTGTGTATATTTTGCCAATGTTCACTCCCGCCTGAGATATGGCATAATATTCTGGGGAAACACATCTTATAGCTCCCAGACTTTCAGATTACAAAAAAAGAATTGTACGAATAATAAGCAATCCTACCCACGTGATTCTTGTAAGTCGTTCTTTATTAATCTAGGAATTTTACCATTACCTTGTCTCCTGATTTACGAATCAGTAGTTTTTGTCAAAAAATGACTTACTTAAGGGCGGGAATATATTTTCAGCAAACGCCGATGTCTATAAGTATAACACACGACGTAGTAATCATATTCACCAAGTGGCAGTATCAACAGCTCACTACAAAAAAATTCACATACAATTCATGTACATTACTCTACAACACTTTGCCAGAAGACATTAAACGATTAAATTCGATAGAAAAGTTAAGTCCCAAGTAAAATCTTTTCTGCTGCATAACTGTTTTCTATACAATTCGAGACTATACCGAGCATCAAAAAGGAAAGTAGCATTATTTTAACAATGATAGTTAATGTAATTATTATCAGTTGGACTGTATAATTCTAAAGAACCTGTAACAAGTATTGTACCATAGTTTTTTGGGTTGATGGCCCCATCTCGATCAGGTTTTTTGTCCAGTTTCCCTGATCCTTGAGCAAATGCTGAGATGGTCCCTTGTTTTGCTTCTGGACATAAATGTAACTTCACTATTTGTGCACGTCTTCTGAATTTCAGTGGGAAATATAGTTATTCAAATTATCGTTTTTCATATTATCGCGGCAAAAAGTAATATTCTTTCATGAAGAACAAGAGGGTTCAGGGCAGGAATTTATAGCTAATTTACCTTTTAAAATATATTTTATTATATAGGAGCGAATATTTTGTCAACAAAACTCGAAAAAAATCTCTTTTCTTTATTCAAAATTCCACTAGAATATGGTTTAGGATGGAGACCACAGAATTATGAAAACGTGCACAAAATTCACTTCTCCCCATAGCTCGTCACACGCAGTTTTTAACTGTTTTTGACGTAAATAATAAAATAAAAAATAAAATATTTCACTAGTAAAAAGGAATTTTGTTGTAAACATTGTACATAAAGACCAAACTGTCTGGCAGGCTATTTACGTTTAAAACTAGTGGCATGTAGCATCAAAAATGCATCTGAACCTAACCTCACAAAATGGATTTCCAGAAAGTGGCACGCTCACTGCTGAAGAACAACAAATAAAATATTGTCGTAAATCACTGCAATAAATTAAATATTTTATCAACAAATTTCACTAGTCCTGTAATAACTAGAGTTGCATACAGTGTACACAATTCTTCACACGCCGGTACCAAGATATCAAAAATGTTACTGTTCTCCAAAGCAAACCCATGAACAGCGAATATATAATGCCAGGCAGCCTCTTCCTTCGCGCCTAGCTGTCACTTGACGTCAGCTGTGACGTAACTAGTGACATTCCGAGTATGAGAATTCAGTCGGTTCGCGGAATACGAAAATAAGATGAATAAAAAAATTATAAGCAAAAGAACGATAAGAAAAAAGTTGTCGTAAGGTTGTACTGGCATGAGCAAGGGATGCAGGAGGCCGCAGACAGGGCACGCGGGCCTGGCTCCCAATTGCGAGCGCAGCCTTCCATGAACACACCGTTGACAGCAAGGTTCCACCCGCACATTTCCAAGTAATTACTCGGGCAATGGACAGCTAAACGAGCGTGATATTTACGTAAAAACTAGTGGTGTTTCAATAGCGCATACGTTTTTGCATTATTTGTACCATTTACAATTTTTGAAAATGCTCAGAGATAAACGAAAATCAGTTATACACCTCTTTTCATGTGTTCATATTATCCGAATTATCCTGTGAGACCCGCGATGCATATCAGACCGTTCCGCTGAGGATCTTCTATTATTACTCTTAAAGTTGTTTTGTAGCTTTGCTATCCAAATGTACCTGATTTGCAATCAGTAGTCTTTTTGTCTAGAATCAGCCTCTCTAGACAGGTGATTGCTAAGAGAATAAAATAAATTGATTAATACCTACTAAGGGTTTAAAAGTAGAAATCTTGCCAAATTTTAATTTTTTGTTTGGTAATTGGAAGAAAATACTAAGGCAACAGATATAGTTCAACACTTGAGTGTAATTTTTTGGCTTTTGTTCAGCTACTGTTGGCACCATTGTATTGTTTTAAAAAAGAGGACGAGTAAAATTAATAGAAAATACACTTCTTGCTGGCAATTCATTTTTGAAGAAGAAATACTGCCTAGGATAGCAAGAAAACGTACGTGCGAATTGTCATCAAATATTAATTTGGTCCAAGAAAATGAATTCGCCAGTTTCATAAATTTCTTCAGACCACTGACGCACATTACGAGATGTTATATATTTCAAAATTGCAAAAAGTTAACATGTCAAAACCACAAAATTAAAGATAGAGCTGTTTGCCTTAAACATCTGTTCTAAAAAATTTGCTCTTTAAAATAGGTTATGTACAGTTTTTAAAAAAAATTGCAAATTGTCTCAAAAAACACGCCAAAACTTTTCTTTAAATTTTATCCACGGATATAACTAAAAACGTTTAAAAGAATGGCGCAGGTCTCATTTTCGTTGAACTCTCTGTATTTTCGAAAATTGCAAATTTAGAAATAATGGGAGACAGTATGTGCCGTTGTAGCTCCACTAGTTTTTGTGAACATGATTTTCGTTCGATGACGCGCGGCACCTCCGTTGCCTTTAAATAGAGCAATATTCACAGAGAGGATGCACACCAGCAGCTGTCGCCTTGCGTTAATTAAAATGCACAAGTAACATGGCAATATAGGAGCGTATTCCGGATTCACATTCATTTTAAATTGCCGACGGTTATATTATCCGCTCAGAGACTTCCGGGCATGATTCGCGGGAAGCTCCTGCGTGCCCGAGGCACTTGCCAGTGTCAGCGCGGGCGGGCAAAACGACGCTGGGAACCGCAGTGAATAGCCTGCGCGCCCCGAGAGCATGGCCGGTCGCGACTGGAGACGGTGGCGGGCACCAACCCCTTCCCATGGTCCATGGCGAGCCAGGAAGCCTTCGCTCGCAGCCCCTCCGAGAAGCGCGGGGCTCCCTCACACACAGCCAGCGCCAGCGCCTCTGAGCGTGGGATTCACCGCTTCGGACGCCGGCGCGCGCGTGGCTGTCGCATGGCAGTGAACATAAACTCTGAGGCGCTTTCTAAGTGGCCTAATGGGAAGGCTATTTAGAACTGTGTTCTGCTGGTGATAACGCGTCCGCATTGCTGGGGGCGGAGTGCGTTTTTAACCTCCACGGAAGCGTCACTGCTATGTTTCGAGTCGTAACAGTATTTGAAATAAAACATTAAATGCATTCTCATGTTTTTAAAAATACTTATACTAATATGTTGGTGTTTTTGCTAACATAGTTATGTGAACAGTGCGAAAAAAGCATCTCTGACGTGTATTTTACGGGAATAATTGCAAAGCATTTTCAAGACTTCTAATAAGGCATATTGTCTTCATTATATTTGCTTTCTCGTACGTAATATAGTGAATGCAAAAAAAAATCCATGTTTCACAGACATACGCGTTTTGAGAGTCATGGTACCGCAAAAAGTATTTTTTCAAATAGATTTGTCCCTTCGTCAGTTAACAACAGTTGTACCATTTTTTTAATTTTATTTCTTCTTGTTCGGCATTTCTGCCTTTCAAGGGCGTTTACTTACGATTACATAACGTTTTAGGATGAACCATCCTCAGATCTGTCAATATTCTTTCTGTAGAAGTTTGTTAGAAAAAAAGAGTTGGTGTTGTTGTGTGTGCGAGAGTGTAATAAAGAGAGAGAGAGAGAGCAACAGTTTATATTTTCAGTTACTTAGGGAGGCTTGAAAATGTCTTTTGGGTAGCGTGAATGAATTCTCCGTGGTTGGCTGTAATTTTTACCTAAATGGTAAGTTGCTGTAGCTGGGGATTCTGGTAGTAATTCATAAAAGTTTTTTGAAATTTTGAATATGTAGTCTTGAAAAGATTCTATTTTTAGTTCTCTATGCAGTTGGTTGTTACTTATAAACCACGGAGCTTTGGTTATTTTCTGAGACACTTCTTTTCGGAAATTTAGAGTTTGTTAATGTGGCTGTTGGCTGCTTTTATCCAAACAGTTGTACCTAAACCGTACAAAATATTTTTCCAAAATACATCAACAATGGACTATTTGCAGGACGATCGCAGCGGCGGTACGATAGCGCTGTTGTTCGCGTTGCTACTTGGCGGCGCGTTGCTCATCTGGTGGCTGCAGTGGCGACGACCCAGTAAGTGCTCTTCTCAATAGACTCTCCTACTTTCACTGCCGAACACTAAGCAGTTCTTTATATTAATGGAGAATATGTCATTCATAGAAACCTTTGAAATACCTAGAAAATAGCCAAAGAAATCGATATTTATTCTTACATTAAATTTTGTGGATTGACCTCGGCCTCAGAATTACAAGGTTCTAGCTGAGCAACTTTTTCCGGACACGATTTTGAAAGATTGGAGGTAACAAAAATATTCGTAAAAATAAAAATGGTGCAAAATCCGTTTGTTCGTAGGAAGCTTTCTACAAATCTGACTTTAAAACTTAATAACATATTAATAGAGTTATGACAAAGTTCGAACAAGAGGAAACATAATTTTCATCGAAAATGTCAGAACTTCATTATTCTGAGGCCGTAATATTGTCTTGTCGCCCTCCTTCACGTTCTGAATATTTGTAGACATGCGTTTTTTGATTAACAGTAAAAAAATTCATTACATCTGTAAATCAGTACGTATACCTGTAAAATAATTTGTTCCAATTAATGCTCTTTCAATACTAAGTCACTGTTTAGAAATCGTATAAAATCACATGAGTCATTTATAATTCAGAATCTTCTGCCATGCAATATTTATTCAGAGAAAAATCTTTCCCTTTTAGCAACAGTCAATAGTTTACTAGGTCGTGTAAGAACAACAAAGTTGACATTAACGTCGAGTTAAGATGGCTGAAGCTAAAACATTATTTACTCTTATCTATGTCGCTTTCGCTTCTTCAACATTTTTTATTCTCTCACAAGAGTTCTGTCTTGGTTTTTCTTACGCTTGTATTTTCATAAAAAAAATGATCTCTTTAGATGTTGACAACTCGTTCACAACATAGAACGACTTCAATTAAATACATTACTCCAGTCAATGAATTCTTACTCCCTCTTATAATCCCATTTTATGTTTTTCTCAATGATAAAGGCATGTATATAATGCATTTCTCAGAATTCTCACTTTTAAAATAATTACTCATACAATTCTGTAGCTACCTAAGTTTCAAACGAAAATCAAGAACTTAGAATAATTTTCACCAAACCATTTAAAATTACGGTTTTTTCAGTACAAATGTTTTTTAATGTCAGTACGTTTATATCAAATCGTATCAGATGCTGTGTTAAGTAATACAAAACTATCATTTGTAAATTGCAAATTTTGTACGCTGTAAATTTTGAATATTCCAAAAAGTATTTCTTCACCCCTGTTTATTCTCCTGCCGTCCCATCTCATTGTTTCTCTGTTTTGTAGAACGCCCTGGCAATCACCATCAGCTCATTCCGGAGACGGGGTCTGAAGAAGGGAGGGAGGTGGATGGGGAGGAGGACAGCTGGGGACGGCGCAGGATTTCCACCACGGACCCTACCTCCAGCTCTGTCTTACAATGAATAAATCGACTCTGCTTCACTCTGCACATCATTTGCTCCAGTACTGTAAGTGGAGCACCTCATCCCAACTTAACAAAGTTTGCCAAGCTTGTGTAAAAATCATGCTACTTCAATATGTATGAATTCTGTTTTTTTGTGTGTCATTAGGATGAACTGCTGATGTTGAACACCTCGACATGAGAGGCGTCGTCCAACACCAGTGATGAGTTCTCCCAAAAACTTTGCGCTTTAACATCCTAGTTACTTGCAAACTCATATGAACCTAAAATAATTACCTAGAGATTCATTCTGTCGTTTGTCTTTAAAACATGTTCTAAGAAATACAAAAGAACTGAGAACATTAGCCATATAAAAATAGTTTTCAATTGAATACATGTATCACAGTGTCATTGGAATGTAATGTAACAATTTATGTTCATGTATATTTTTTGTATATTTTTCTACTATAAATTAATTAAAAAAGTACTATAAGTCATTTTCAATAATTTATTTTACTAATTAAATTTGTTATTTTACTGTAAGTGGCAAATCTTCTACATTACGGAAGTATTTTGCGATGACCTGCGGTCATCACCAATAAAGAGCTAGAGCTCTGACGAAGGATCCCGAAAACTTGCAAGAAAAGACCGACACGAGTCCTGTACATTTTGTTATCTTATTCCTCTTTAGCTAGACTGAAGTGTTCAGAAAATTAAAGTCGTACATCCGCTTTCAACAATAATTTATTTTTATCTTCCTTAACAATAGAAGAACAATTTTACATAAACAGGTGTTGCTCTCCTCCTGATGTAGAGCGCCACCTGGCCCGACCCCGCTCCCGTGCGTTTGCAATTTTCTTTGTGAAGCTGACCTTTTTTGAGGTGGCAAACATCAAATTATAATTTAGCACCCTCGAAAACATATTGAACAGTCGAGAAAAAAAAACACCAGGAATTTTTTCCTGAATCGGGCCTTTTTGAGCACCATTTGACTGAACTATTACGCTACAATTTGAACCTCACTTTCTGCCTTACTGACGATGAAAATAATGATATTAGGAATACGGCTTGAAAACTAATATTTTCTATACAATTTTACATATTTTACATTTATTACATTAAATACATTTTATGTCACGAAATATGTTATGCATATTTTTCCGAAGCGCTGGCCCCTCATGAATGGAGGTCCCCAAGCAACTGCTCGTTTTCCTTGTAGGTAAATCCGGCCCTGGAAGGGAGGAGTAAGGAGCAAGAATACGACAAGGAAGAGGAAGGGATTGGCTCGATTAGATAAGCACAGTGATAGGTCAATCTTTTGAAACATATGTTTATCTATCGTGGCTATGCCTGCTTTCTTTTCTACACATTTAGCTTCCTAGTGAGAAACTAGTGGTTCTACTGAATGGCACAGACTTTCGCGTACTAGCTACTTTTCTAATTTCTTTGGTCTGGCATAGCTTTTCTATCTTACCACATACTTTTGCCAGCTGCCATCTATTGCCACCCAAAGTACATTTTTTTAAACTTTTTCTCAATTTTTCAGTTTACTATCAGTAGAATCGAAATATTGCCATAAGAAAGTTAAAGAAGTGTAAAACCTCGTCCTAAATGGCAATTTTCATTCAAAAATTTGGAACCGTCTTAAAGAAAATGGCGTTTAGGCGTAATTGTAAATGCGGAATTTAAAGTCTTTTTCATAAAGTAAAATTGATTTAATGATTATTTTGTTTCCCAATGCATCAAAGGCTGCGGTATTTAGTCCTGTAAGTGCAATTTAAGTTATATTCTGGGACATGGTGTTCCTTCCCCGTTGCAAAGTGATCCCCGCCGCCGACCTACAGAGGATTTCGCTCCTCCTTAAATTCCGAAGTGAAAATAAGTACCTTATTAAGCAATAACTACCATGACAAGAAGAGCTTGTTTTTAAGCATTACAACCACTGTACATTCCTCGTATGTGTACGTACCGTATTTCACTGCATGATTAAGAGTGTAATGTTTCTCTGAAATAAACTTTTCTACCGATTAAAAACGTAATGACCGCGCACATACTTTACAGTCGGAGCCTGCGTTGCAGTTTTAAAAAATAAAATACAATTACTCCCTTTCAGATTTAAATATCACCGGATTTACAGTGCCACCGCCATTTGATTCTGTTTCGTAATGTACGGACAAATTGCACAATGTATTGCGTGAATCTGCGCCATCTGACACTTCGCCTCTACTCTTCGCAACCTTGAGCCGTTTGCGGTCTTGCTACCAAATCCTGATCTGACTGCTGCTGACGGCACTTCGCTCCAATCCGCCTTTCTTGGTGAGGATTGTTGTAGTCAGGTAAGTATTCTCATTCGGTCATTTCGAGCCTCGCTTAGCTTATCTTGAATGTCGACCTGTGTCAAAAGCAATATTTTTGAATTGATTTAATGATTCTTTATTTTGTTTCCGAATGCATCAAAGGCTGCGGTATTCAGTCCCGTAAGTGCAGTTTATGTTATATCCTGGGACATGACGGTGTTCCTTCCCCGTTGCAACGTGAGATCTGCCGCCGACCTACAAGTCGACTTACAGAGGATTTCGCTCCTCCGGATATCTCCCCCAACGGGACACCGCCTCCAGTCAGAACAAGCTCTACGCTTCCGGCTGATCTTCCATCATGTGTTGACCGGCTGAGTTAGATCAGATTCAGCATTGCCAGTGCCCCGGCAGTGACTTCGACTGGGAGGTGCTTTAGTCCAAAGGTGGCTGATTTTCGACGCTAAGTAGACAGCTATGTCAAATTCGGACCCCGTCTGCCAGAGAATTCTAACGGACGGATGCTCTGTAGGTAGTTTTATGTGGTTTATCTGATCTACCGAGCGAATGCCAAAGTAACTCTAACAAACGGGACCGCGCGCGATATTCCCTTCTTCTTCATTATTCTATCTTCTCTTCCTACACAAACATATACACATATTTGCATACAATAGATACGTAAGAAAATATTGTTCCTGTGGGATCGTGTAAGACAGAAGAGGATACAATATGAATAAGCTATGCGTAGAATATGCGCCTTCTCCATACCTCACAATACTTTTTTACTGTTTTTTGGCGAAGTAAATCAACTAAGAGTGAGAAGATATAAAAATAAGTGAAGATCACATTCATTTACACGAGAGACAGATCACATTAGGCCCACTATTTAGCAGAGGTAGATCATACTCATTTTCAGTAAATCTTGAGGAATTTCTTTTAGATATTGTGTAAATTACATCCGAATACAGCAATGGAAAAAAAACTTCGCTAAAGCGTTACTAAATAGTTTTAGAAATTTTAGTAAGATGAGATAAACATTACTGTAATAATTCAGAGTAATGTAAGAATAAATGTTACTTTCTCATTGTTTTGATTTAAAATATTTTACTGAAGTTCTAAAATCTTGAATGTCCTATTCACTAAAATAGATATAAAACTCATAAAATCAGTTATTTCATTAGTAGAATCTTCAAATATTACCACAAGAAAAATTTGAATGTTACTTAACATGAAGTTGATCAGTTTTGGTGGTAAAGAAGTGGCACCATTATTTGTCCTGTGCATAGCCAATTTAGTTCACACATCTCAACAGATATTCTTTTATAATACAATATTTTAATAATTTCATTAGAAAAAAATGTCAAAGTCAAACTGCTTTCAAAGAGGGAGGGATTTAATGTAATTATTTATAGGATTAAGAATGGCGTCGATCTACAACTTCTATAAATTTACAAAATGGAGTGAAAGACATGCCAAATAATGCGCAATTAATTACCGATCTCACCTAGTAATTATTATTGTGGATCCACATAATTTGGCCGTGTGTAGGGTGCTTCTGGCTCCATGTTTTTTTATACATCTGTTGCGTCTTGATTGACGCAACGCGTCTCCAAGCCTCTTGGGGGCGTTGAGCGCTTTTTTGCGCTAGCGAGTAATTCTACGTTAATGGCGCTGGGGAGTAATCCTCCATTAATACTAGTGTTACGTCGCAGTCAATTGTCAAGAAGAGCGCCAGGTAGCATCTCCGCGTACGCGCCTCGCACCACGCGACCCTGCGTCACTACCCAGCGGTCAGAATTGGGAAGGAATAAGGACACTTCACAGGGGCTGGACTAGCCCTTGTGAAGCAGCCTAACTCGTCTTGTAGGAACAAACTTCACATGAGATTCGAGGGGAATCGAAGCCGGTCCTCCTCGGTGAAAGGGGAGCGACTTCGCTCTGAGCCACGAGCTCATATAACGAGCTTGACAGACGTGTGCAGCGCTCGCCCCAGAAGCAGCGGTCCTTGGGGGGCGTTGCCCACTGCGCGCGCGCCGAAGCCGCCGGCGCATCGTCACGTGTGCCAGTCGAGCCTCCGCCGCCGCCGCCGCCGCGTCGCCATGCCGTCCCCGCCGGTTGACTCTGGAGTCGCTACCGCCCGCCGCAGACGGTCAGTACTTTTTAGTGGTTCTCATTTCTTGACTTTGGCGATTTTCAAGTTCTCTCGACAGAAATACGTCGTATAACCCGGTGATACTTTATGTGACGTAATGTTACAAACGTGACATATTGAAAACAAATGTCCGTTATCCGACCGATGTTCGAACTCAGTGATCAGTCACTTTCAAAATAAATTGCTGAGCATCTGGGAAGTGTAACCTAAATAGCCCGCTTAATGGTTCCTAGCTTGGACTGTCGAATTTATCCGAATTTATTTAGGACGAGGTTTTTGGGTTCTAAATTCTAAAATTAATATTTCCTTTCGACCATTAGGAAACCGAAAAATTGAGAAAATGTCACAAAAATGTACTTTTGGGGGGCGATAAATGGTAGCTGGTTTTTCTCATGAAATGTATTTATCAAAAATACAACTTCAAATAAGGCCATGCCTATTTTTTTGAAAATACGAGTAGTTTTTTTTTACAATTTCGTGACAAACATAATAACCCGCTTCAAATTTACTGCGCTTCAGACAGCCGGATGGATCATAAATTAGAATTTGCAATTTTTAATATATTATTTCTTTGTTTGTTTATATATTCGACCTTTTGTTATACATTTACAGATTAATCTTTTAGGCATTATTTATTTTGAAATATTTGAAATAAAAAATTGCTAGCTCTTTAAGGGAGTATCGACAATGCACGGAATGCAACAATGGAATTCCGTTTCACTGTAGCGAATTACGTGTCATTGTTGTGACTTGATATAGCTGTATGGGCTTCAGGCTTCTTTTCCCAATACAAGTTTACAAAACTTTTGTATTTTATTTTTATGCAGTAGTAGAATTCACAACTCTGCAATGGAAACAGTGAGTCTGCTTCTTGGTTGAATTGGACCTCTTGGAAAAATTTAAAGAAAAAATTGAGCCATTTTTTAGAAAATATTTGTTCAAATTCTTTAATAATTGCGTATGTTTCACGCAAAATCACCAAAAACTAGTAATATTTTCGAAAAATTGAATATGAATATCTTATTTGAACCTTTTTTTGATAAATTAGATTTCATTGAGACAAAAATTATTTTCGTCATTGTAGTTGTAGGAAGACGCCGACAAACTTGTAAACTTTTGCAATTTTCAAAAATTCCGGTAGTGCAACTAAAATGCGACCTATCCCATTTGTTTAAATATCTTTTTCTCTATAAGAGAAAAAAATTAAAGAAAAAATTTGAAGCCATTTTTGAAGAAAAAAATAATGCTGAGACTTCTTGTAAAGTATATCCTCAAAAATCAAAATCTATGGCGCCGCGACATGAGTCAGATCGATCAGGGAATATTAATTTTGGTGAAAATCCAGCTACGCTTTAGCTGCTAGCGTTATTCTGTCCTGCAGACGGACTATTTGCCGTGAATAGATTTTCTCGCGGTGTCAAGGACCCAGTGAACGTTGATTCTGACTACACAGTCCGTTAGAGGAAGTAATTTACTTCACATAGGAACAAGATTTATACAGTTTTTCATTACCAGGGCCCTGCCATAAGAGATTTTCAGTCAAAATCGCTGGGCTTTTTCGCTGCGTTACAATACTTTCTGTATACTGTGTAAGCAGTGGGAGTGAAAATAATAATTTTGTGAAGAAACACATGAACCTGACAACTTCCGTTAGAAAAATTGCATTTTCAGGAGAGAAAAGTAGTAACCAACTTTGACCTGTACAACAAATGCTATTCGCCACAGGAACTGTGGAATTATATTTTCGCGAAGACACATTGATTAAGCCAGAAAATAGTATTACAAAAAGATGGGCTGACTGACAGAGGAGGAAAACGGGAGATTTGCGACAAGTGATGCAAGGCCATTACATTCATCGCATGTTCGTCGTGAATACATTGAATGATGCATGCACGGTTCGCAAAATATGTTCAAACGACGAAAATTAATAATTAAACTTGTATAGTCAAGGACAGAGGGGATTTTGGAGAGTTAGGGTGCAAGCTTGCTGGGATGCAAAAATTGAAAAAATATTTGTATATTAAAAAGTATTGGATTATTTTCTGCGTTCTTACGTATCTCAAGAAAAGCAATTCCGAGCCACAAAATAATCAAATTAATATCTTCACCTTTGAGTACAAAATGCCATTTGTTACCATTAGAAACAATTTAGTAGGCTTAGTCTTCATTTCGGTACATGGGAATGTTGCTCAAACGATGTTTGCATATTGAATATCTTAACGAGCCGACACCTTGAGTTTAATATCAAACGGTGTATTATTTACAATATGAGTTTGTAGCTGGGCGTTGATGTACATACTTACAGATGCCGCCAACATTTAAATAGTGCGTTTGTACTGCGATCATTGGCAGTTATCGAGTGACTTGGACTATTCTTTCTATAATTTTAAATTTAGTTGCTATTTAAAATCTATTCACATAGTATTTTAGGCTAGCACGTATTGATTTTTGTTTTTCATTTATTTCAAGCTATTTTACTTTAGATAATTTGAAAAGTTTGTTGTGTTGTGCCATAGCACAAGATTTCCCCTATTAACTCCTTATACCCTTGCGAGAACTCACGCAAGTTAGACCCCACAATCATCCTTATTCTTCTATCATCCTTATTTCCATTCTAAGAGGTAAAGAAGTTAAAGAAACGTGTTTGTTTAAAAATATACAAAGGTAATTTGCAATGTACTAACACAATATCAAGTAAAAATAAAACTAGTGGTGCTTCCAAAGCACATACTTTCTCGTATTGTTCCTAAATGCTCCGGAATATTACACTACTACATAAACCAGCAATTTTTTTCCGTTCCGAGACGCGATCCCAAATCCACAGATTTAACTTGTTGGCATTCATACCACTACGCCACATAAGCGCGCATGGACCGAAATCGGGCAAAGCGCGCATGGACCGAAATCGGGCAAAGGCATAAACACGTAAATGTCGGATTCTTCGTGTAAAAACAACAACAAATCATTTAGGACAAAGTACACAAAATTCCATAATAAATACAATTTTCCCTTTCTCATTCATATTCAAAACATCAAATTCAACACGGAATGCTACCAAAGCACATACTACATTTTTGAATTACTTAAAATGCTCCGCAATAACATACATCTACACAAAATTTAATGTTTAAATACTCATAATTTTACTCAAATTGGTTCATACCGATGCACACAAGACGATTGCTGTGACATTATATACGTTTCAGAAATCGAATAACAGAGTTGAAAAATGTTTAAAAGGTACAATTTAGGAAAACAGAGACAAGTCCTGTATATTTATATGCATTGATTCTATTAGTGAGTAGAAGTACTTGAAATGATTTTCAGTAAAGTTTCTACACTCTTCAATAGTTTTTTCTGCAACAACACATTCATCAAATTAAAATCTCTGTCTGGAATTTGAACCCGGCATCTTCCGAAGTGAAGCGCTCAGTCCCAACACGCCTTAGTCAAAACGTGATGGTATCAGCTCTATCGTTAGGAAGCCGGTAATCGTCAACATGCGAATAACGAAAGCCTTTTAGGCGACAAAGAAAGGCAACGGTGAAAGGCTTTCTCCAAATACTATATCCGACGAACGAGATTAGAAAAATAACTACTGCGAGAAAATCTGTGCCATTCTACAGCCTCACTAGTGTATTTATTTGTTTGCCGTCCTTTATTACACACGTGAAGAAAATTTAAAGACAAACTTTGCAGCGCTTTTGAGAATTTTTTTTGTTTTTTTGAATTTTACGCAATTTGAAGCGAAAATTACGCAAAAACGACTCTTTTTTCAGAAAATTGTACATAACTTTTCTTTATGAGCTAATGTTTTACAACAGACTGTCTAAGATAAAAATCTCTATCTACAATTTTGTAGTTTCAAAAAATATTTTTTTTTGCATTTTTTTAAAAAAAACAAGTAATTCCCGGAAGTAGGACTAAGACCATATTTTTATCGTCCCTCATTAATAAGTGGATATAATTTTTAAAAAGTTTGGAGCGGTTTTTGAAAAAAAAATTGTAAATTTGAAGTGCAATTTACGCATTAACCACTCGGTTTTCAAAAAAATGTTTCCTGACCTTTTTTAAAGTGCTAATTTTTTAGAACTGACTTTGTCTGAGGCGAAAATCTCTTATCTTCAATTTTGCAGTTTAGAAATTGATTTTTGCCATTTTAGAAAAATTGGGAATATCAACGAAAATGAAAACTACATCATTCACTTAAACTTCGCACTATTCAACTACAAAATTTAATCAAAAAATTTGGAGCCATTTTCTTTTAACTTTGAAAATCTCCAACGAGCGTCATGTAAAGTACCCCCAAAAATTGAAATATCGGTTTCAAATTCCAGGAGCTTTGACGAGAAAACGATTAGGGAATATCAATTTTGAAGAAAATCATCTGAACGGTTTAGGCGCTAGCGTTGACCATAGAAGGACGGTCAGACGGAAGTTTTGCCGTCAATCGATTTTACAGTATCAAGAAGCAACAATACATGAATTTTGACTACACCACAAGATAGAGGATTTTTTTCAAAATTTAGCAAGAGGTTTTATCCACAGACCCCAGCTATAAGGTTTTTCTGGCGAAAATTTGCCGTTTTCCGGCGCACGATTACATAACTTTCTCTTACGTATTCGTAAGTATTCATAAGGAGAGAAAGTAAAACAATGCCATTAATATTTAAAAGAAATTTTCAATAAATATTTATTTAGTATCATGGAGACTTCTTGGAACAATTCAGTACACTTCCTTAAAGACAACATTTGAAGTAATCCCTATATAGTATTTAGTAAACTCCTCGTGTGTGTGCGTGTGGATTTGCGGTTCCATCTCTCACGGTTAGACCACTTCCCGTGCACCAATCGAGACATAGGAGCTATTATTAGATGCGTTTCCGCCTCCTGAAGGGGAACTGGCAATTTTTTTTCAGATTCGGCCATAAAATTCTAAGAAATTTTCAAGACTTTTTTCGTGTTTTGTCGCTGCCATGTTGGTGAGTATGGCGGCCACTAAACCAACGCCACCTAAATAGATCTACATAGGTGACGTTGACTAATACCAACTCTGACGTACATGAAGACGAAGAGAAAGACTTAGATGAAGATGAAAAGGAGACGTAGACGAAGACGAGAAGAAAGATGAAGAGAAGGACGAAGAGGAGGACGAAGAGAACAAAGAGGGGGACGAAGCGAAAGGCGAAGAGGACGAAGAGAAAGGCGAAGTGGAGGACGAAGAGAAAGACGAAGAGTAAAAGAAGAGAGAGGAAGAGTGAAAAGACGAGAGACGAAGACCAAGACGACGACGAAAGAGAAGACGACGAAGAAGGAGAAGACGAAGAGGAAGGAGAAGGCGAAGAAGGAGAAGACGAAGAAGAAGGAGAAGACGAAGAAGTCGCAGAAGATGAAGAAGGCAAAGAAGAAGAAGAAGAACTAGTTGTGCTATAGAATGGCACAGACTTTCCCGTATTAGTTTTCTATTTCCTTGGGTCTTTGCAAGCTATTCGGAATTGCCACATACTCTTTCTTGCCAGCTACCATCTATCACGGCCAAAAGTACATTTTTTGTCATTTTCTTAATTTTTCGGTTTCCTGTTGGTAGAACGGAAATATTCATTTTAGAATATTAAAGAACATAAAAAACTAGTCCTAAATAGCAATTTCCATTTAAAAATTATCTGCCGTTTAAAGAAAATTGCGTTTTAGCGCTACTAAAAATTAAAAATTTGAAGCTCATTTTCACAGAAAATATTTGAGTTTTCAAAATCCCTTATCTGAAGTTATTTCAAGCGCGTACACTCACAAATATTAAAATCTTTAATTGCTGGTAATGTGCATATTAGAGATGTGAGAGATCTTTCAAAAAAATTTACATGTATGGAATCTTGAAAAAACAAAAAAAAACTCAAAATAAACTTTACGCCATACTAAAGAGTGTAATTAGCACTATCCGTTACAAAAGTTTCAAGAAAAAAATTGCAGCCATATATGAGAAAATGGCGTTTGAGCGTTTCTGAAAAAGCGAATTTTGAGCTACTTTTCACAGAAAACGGTTGTGTTTTCGAGAAACTTTACATGGCATTATTGAAAGTACATATACTCGTAAATATAATAATGTGAAAAAAATCACCGCTAATGTAAATATTATCGACGTGAGAAACGTGTGAAAATAATTACATTTTTGTAATTTTTGAAAAAACCAACCTATAGAGCAATATTGGGTTTTGTCATCTGATAGACTACATTTACCACTATCCCTACCAAAAGGTTAAAGAAAAAACTGGAGGCCGTTTTGAGAAAATCTTGTTTTTGTAATTTTTTAAAATTGCACATATTGCACGCAATATTGCACTAAAACTACGCCCTAAAACGCACGAAAAAAAAGGCGCTAGCAGTGTTCACAGATGGACAGACGGACGTTTTCCTTTCAATTGGTTTTTCGGTATCAAGGACCTAGAAACTGGGTTTCTGGCTACACCACGTGTTAGAGGATTTTTTTGTCTTAATTTAACAACTGGTCTTATTCACTTTTTGTTTTCACGGCCCGGCAATGAATTTTTTTCTGCCAAAAATTGGCCATTTTTTCGCCCAGCATTACATAACTTTCCCTATACTACGTATATCACTCCGTGTAAATGTACGTATACGAAAGTAAAAGGGAGACGAAGATGAAAAGAAGAAGAAACGAAAAGGAAGAAAAAAAGACGTCGAAGATGAAGACGTAGAAGATGACGAATGAGAAGACGACGAAAAAGAAAAGACAAGAAGACGAAAAAGAAGACGAAGGAGAAGAAGAAGAAAACGAATCACGAAAATGGACTAATTAAGCGTAAGGCCTCTTGAGTTGCCCGGATCTGACGGTCCTGGGTGCACATCTCCGAGGCGAGCATCGCTGAGTCATCCAGCCGGTCGCTGCGTCTGGGCTGCGAGGATCAATGTTATGTCTTCAAAGAATATCGAGAAGACGATAATTATATGAGAAATGAAGATAGGCCAAGTGACTGTGACATGGCCGTGTCAACGCACGGGCCCGTAGGGCCAGGGCCCAGCGCCCGCTACGTTAAAAACATCTAATGCTAATTCTTTTCAAAAATTACCATAATAAAAAAAGTATAAAACATGTTATGTATAATTAAACTACACTCATCTTCATAAAAAAAGGTGCACCAGATGGACAAGGTGGATTGCGATCATTTTTAAAATTTTATTTATTTATTGTCGCATCAACTACATGGTCATTAGCGACAGGTATAAGGTTACAATTGTTTACATTGTAATACAAGGATACACAGTTTGTTGTATATACAGTTTAGATTCCAGAAAATTCAATGAGGATACAACACAAAATTATACAATAGAAAATATACCACGAAAACAAAAAAATGCAATATAAAATAAATAATGCAATAGTAATTACAGAAGGTGCAGTGAAAAGGGTTTTCATTCTTTGTTGTGTTATTGGTTTCTTTTTGTTTCATTGTACTTCCCATAATAGACTTTTCCTGGGTTGGGAATTCCTTGAGATTTGGTGCATTTAATACTTTTAATACACATACTCTTATTTGGACTCTTAACATATTTATTTGGTAAATAGACTTGTTCACTCGGCAGACAATGTATTGCATCACCAAGATATAAAACATATTATATTGAATAGTTTACAAACTTCAATATGTACATATATTTAAATATTGTTACGCTAAACACGGTTGGTAGACAGTGTACACCTATACTTGCATATGCATTGATTGCTCCTTGTTGTATACACTATTCCATTTATATTTCGTCAGAAAGTTTGGTATGTTTGCAGTATTCTATAATTATTTTTTGGGGGTATGTAGGGAGTCAAGGATTGAATCGAAGTTCGTTCCTTGCAGATATTTTTGTCTTTCTTGTGAGAATTGGGGGCATTCGACAATTAGGTGTTGTATGGTATTTGGGATGCTGCAGATAGGGCAGATGGGAGGAGTATTCTTAGTTAACAGGTGAAGGTGGCTTAGTTTACAGTGGCCTGTTCTTATTCTTGATATGATGACTTGCTCTCTCCTGCTTAATCTTCTGTTGAGTTTAAGGTTGTTGACATGCTCGATTTTATTGTGAAGGATACTGGCTTTTGATCTCTCCATATTTTGTCCCATTTTGCGATCATTATTGGCAGCAAGTAGAGGGTACCACATATACAAAATGGTTACACTTTCGCATTTGTAGGACCAACATTTATAGCGCTACAGGGCCACATACGGTACATGTTAGTATGGCGGTGGGGCCGCCATTTTAGCGAACACACGCGTTCAAACATTGCTGCATGGAGTTGTACAGGTTGGATTGCGGCATGGAGTTGTAAAGGAATGATGTCCTGTGCTAGTCCATCTCATGGAGCTTGCACCTGAGCGCGCAGTTTTTGCAGATGGGTGGGTAGGGGTGGGATCCTAATCGCGCGCTCCATAGCACCCCAAACATTCTCGATCGGGAAAAGGTCTTGCAATGCTGCTAGCCATGACAGAGTATCCACGGCTGCACGGCATGGTTGGGAGATGTCTTCGGCATGCGGACGCGCGTTATTCTGTCGAAAATATGGTATGGGCCTGAGCGTTCACGAACGGCAGAGCCACCGGTTGCAGGATCTCCTGAATGTGGCTCTCATGGTACCTCCAATTAACACTAACAGTGAATGGGCACAATGAGATATCGCGCCCCACACCATCTCACCAGGCTGGCGGGACGTGTGATGGAATACTACAAACCTCTCGTCGTCATCGTCGTTGTTGTAGTTAGCCAACGCCAACCCTTGGTATGTTAGCCATTTGGTGACGCGACGACCAGTACAGACGTACAGATTTTCCCCTCAGCTTGTAGGGATCCGCACACCCACAATGGTCAAGCGCGTCGTTGTTTCAAAATTTTCTCAAAAAACGGCTCCAAATTTTTTCTTTAAATTTCTTGTATGAACAGAGTAAAATACACTTATTACGATGGCATAGATCCGATTTTCACGGATAGCTCTGAAAGTTTGAATATTTTTTGGCGTCTTTCTCCAACTACGAAATTGAACATAGAGATTTTTCCCTCATATAAAATGTGCTCTCCAAAGTGAGTTCTTTGTTTAAGGTCACGTACATTGTTTTGAAAATTTTAATAGTTTTCGCGCAATATTGCGTGCAATATGTGCAATTTTAAAAAATTACAAAGACTAGATTTTCTCAAAAATTTTTTCTTTAAACTTTTGGAAGGGATATTGCTAAATGTACTCTATGAGATGATATAAACGCCATATTGCTCTATTCTTTTGTTTTTTCAAAAATTGCAAAAATGTAATTTTATTTACTTGTCTCTCATGTCGTTAATATTTACACTAGCGACGAATTGTTCACATTATTATATTTATGAGTACATGTGCTTTAAATAATGTCAAGTAAAGTTTATCGAAAACACAACCGTTTTCTGTGAAAAGTAGCTCAAATTTCCAAATTTTCAGAAACACTCAAACGCCATTTTTTCATAAATGGCTAAAAAAAAGTCTTCTAACTTTTCAATCGGATAATGCTAATTGCATTCTTTAATATGACGTAAAGTTTATTTTAGTGTATTTTTGTTTTTTCAAAAAATTGCAAAAATGTAATTTTTTGATTTGTCTATGACGTCATTAATATTTACATTAGCGGCAAATTGTTTACATTATTATATTTATGAGTACATGTGCTTTAAATAATGTCAAGTAAAGTTTAACGAAAACACAAACGTTTTCTAGAAAACTAGCTCGAATTTCCGCATTTTCAGAAAAGATCAAACGCCATTTTCTCATAAATGGCGAAAAAAAATTCTTCAAACTTTTCGATCGGATAGTGCTAATTGCATTCTTTAATATGACGTAAAGTTTATTTTGAGGAATTTTTTTGTTTTTTCAAAAAATATATATACGTATTTTTAAAGGAACTCTCGCATCTGTAATATTCACATTGACAGTTAGCTTTTAGCTTTTCATGATAGTCACAAAAAATATTAGCTTTTTACTTTTGGAAAAGCTAATATTTTTAAGTTAATACTTTGTCTGAACCCGCTGACTTGAACTTGCATCGAATGATAACGAAAATACTGGTACAGGTAAAACACAAACATAGTCTTCACTCTTCACTGTACACCCACATCCTCCCACAATTAGGTACACAGCACTTGTAGGCCACAGCAAAACGTTAATTGAATGGTTTCACTACACGCACAAGAAACAATTTTCATAGGTATCAAGCATTGTTGTTGCAGGAGATCAAATCTTGAATTAATGATTATGTTTTTGAAAATTTTAGTAGTTTTCGCGCAATATTGCGTGTAATATTCGCAATTTTAAAAATCACAAAAACAATTTTTTTTTCAAAAAAGGCTCCAAATTTTATCTTTAAACTTTTGGCAGGAAAAGGGCCTAATGTACTCTATTAGATGACGTTAACGCCTTATTGCTCTATTTCTTTTATGTTTTTTAAATATAAAAATATAATTTTTGTGACTTGCCTCCCACATCGTTAATATTTAAATTAGCGGAGATTTGTTCACATTATTATATTTGTGAGTACATGTGCTTTAAATAATGTCCTATAAAGTTTCTCGAAATCTCAACCGTTTTCTGTGAAAACTAATCCAAAATTCCGCACTTTCAGGAACCCTCAACTGCCAATTTCTTATTTATGGTTCCAAATTTTTTCTTCAAACTTTTCAAACAGATAGTGAAAATTGTACTCTTTAATACGAAGTAGAATTCATTTTAAGGAATTTTTTGTTGTTTTTTTAAAAAATAGACAAATGTAATTTTTTCGAAAGATTTCCCACAGCGTTAATATATACATTTGTAGCAATTTGTAGTTTTCAGTAGAGTTTGTGCTTTCAGAAGATTTATTTTTTCATGATTCGTAAACATCTACAAATATTTTCCTCAACATCCTAAAGGAACGAAATAGGTATTTGTCCTACAATCCAAGGTCTACTTATTACATCCGTGGAGAACTTTTTTAAATGGAGCTGTTTTTGAGAAAAAATGAAAAATTCCCTATTTTTCGTGCAAATTACACGACAACTGCTCATATTTTTGAAAAATTTAACATATCATCATTTCAAGATCTGTCTTTAAGGAACATATTCTTTAAGAAGAAATCTTTGTATTCAATATTATCGTCGTAGGAAGACGCCAAAAAAGTTTTGAATTTTTGTAATTTTTGAAAAATCAGGGATTTCTATGAAAATGACCGGCACCATTCTCTTAAACGTTCTTCGCACTATCCAACAACAAAATTTAATCAAAAAGTTTGGAGCCATTGGTATGAAAATTTTGAAAATGTCTCAGGGGCTTCATGTGAAGTATCTCCCAAAGTTAAAATATGTTTCAAATTCCAGGTGCCGCGACATCAGCCAGAATGGTTGGAGAATATCAATTGTGGAGAAAATCGGCTGAATTGTGCACAGACGGACATTCAGATAGACAGGTTGTCAATCGATTTTTCTGTATCAAGGACGCACAAAACATGGATTCTGGCCACACCACGTGTTAGAGAATTTTTTCTATATTTAACACTGAATTTACCCACCTTTTCGTTACCAGGGCCCGGCAATACGAGTTTTGAGTCGAAAAGTCGAAAAGTCCGTTTTCCGGTAAATGATTACAATACTTTCTCTTCTTACATTAGTAACAAAGAGAAAGTAAAAAGTAAATTCAATAATTAAACCTACACTAATGCTTCTGGTAAAGCTTTAGAAATTGGTAAAAATTGGTAAAGCTATTCTAAATTTTCAAACTGCACTTCCCTTTTGGCACAGTGTTGTTTGTGATGAACATGTGTGCCTTAGTAACACGTCTGCGATCTCCAAGAGGTTTTGTGCGATCGCTACTCCCGATCTACATAAGCGCAATGTTCCTTCTATCGCGCTGAATATCGCATTTCCGGTTTCGACAAGGCGACTATTTCCGCGATTGCACACATAAGGAACAAATATGCGAACCGCAAGACTTATACGCCTTTTTAGATTTCATTTTGCTTATTCTACATAATGAATTCTTTCCAAGGATTAAAATACTTAAATATAATTTTATAAGGTATATAAGAAACGATCCAACAATAATGTTTAGTGGTGAATCGTGGTTAATTGGCTTTGTCTTTTTTCCACACGAAATGTGATACACATTTCAAAATATGAACGCTAATTTAATAATTTAAAAAGGAAATAATATATCGAAAATTCAGATTTTGTTTGTGAATGGACATAATTTTAATATTTCATTGTGAGCGTTATTACCTACTGTTTTATTACATATGCCAGGATAATTTTGTGTATTTGATCTCTTAGCTTTTTAACAGGCCATTGGGAAGACATTTTACTGCTTGATTATTTATTTATCAAGGGATAGAAGAGAAAAATTAGATCGAGAAAAAAATGTGATAGAGGTTGTTGCCAGTGATATTGTACCGTGATAAAAGAGTATTTACATAATCCTTGAGATTATCGCTAACTGAAAGTACAACATTCTTAGAAATATATACAGCAGTACCACCTGCAAAATTTGCAATGTCTAAATATAAGAGATAATAGATGTGAGAAATGAAAATATTGAAAAGCGTCGGTGGTGATGGAAAGGGATTCCTTGGAAGACTCCATACTGTTGAGTACGAGCGAGTGCCCTCGACGACCAGGGAGGAGATGCACATGCACAGCAGAATCATCCACTGCCGAAGTATCGCTGTTAAAAGAAAACATCGAATAGAGTAACGCGATTGCCCAGAAATGTGTTTGGCTGCGTTAGAAATTTGTTTAATTTGCTTTCTTGTGTCCCTTTTCTACATGAAATGTGAATGGAATTTTTTTGAGCTGAGGCTGTGTGATGAAAGGTTAGAAGTCGTTGTTTGTTTTTTATTTCCGACTGCGTTCAGTCTAGCCGTCTCCCTCCGTGTGACGGCGTCAGCAGTGTGCGTAGCTTCCTCGTGCGAAGTCTGCATTGTGATCAGAAGAAAGTGTGTTGTATGCACGTGTAACCAATAACTAGATTATAATAACAGTTGTTTGTCCCTAATTCCAAGACGCTAGTTAGCATACTAAGCGCCTTGTTTTCAGCGCCTAAAATGTCATTTAATTTATATTTCCAAACTATTTAACATTACATTCCTTAATCACAACTTCATTTACCTGAACTTAAGAGACCCACAAGAAATATGTATTCTTGTTTCCACCAAATGTATCTTGTCAAAGCCTCTATACATCAAGGCATTAGAATGTTTGGCGGCAATATTTGAGTTGAGCAGATTATCTTATGAGAGAAATTGTCTTATTTTTGTATCTCACTAACAAGTAATACAATGCTATCGTTGTCTCTTCCGTACTCAGGGCAGCGCACAAGCGTTTAATCCCGAGAATTTTCTGAACAAGGTTCTTTCATTGCAGTTCCTTGTAATTCCAAGAGGAACATTTCGCTGATTCATCCCGACTGAATTCTCCCGTACTCACGTGATCACGCAATCACATGATAACAAGGTCAACTTCGTCCTGGGCAAGAGGAAAATGGCTCACAAGGAAATTGCGGCAAAATTAATCCTTCCTTTTCCATGAAAGCGACGCCTTATTTAATGTAAGAGTGAATAACGAGGATTGTTTGGATAGAAAAAAAACTTTCCTTTTCCATGAAAGCGACGCGACGCCCTATTTAATGTAAGAGTGGATAATGAGGATTGTTTGGAAAGAAAATATAATTTTAAAAATAAATTTAATTTTCACAATAGAAATTGCCGTGTTACTTTCAACAAATTTAGTCACTTTGTTCTGTTTCATTTAATGCAGATTCATTGTTTTGGACTTTTTCTTTGTTTTGCGTTCTTCAACTCCTGTGGTCCTTGGTCCCGTAAGTGTGGTGCATGAGTCAAGAGAAGTGGTAGTTCCGCCTCCTCCTCCTCTGGTTTCCCCTCCTGGTATCTCCGCCAGATAGGCATCACCCCGCGGTATTTCGCGTCGTTCTCGGTTCTGCCGCTAGGAGTTGCATGATCGCGACTGTATCGAGCAGTGTTGGCGATCATGCGATTCCTGGGGGCATAAGGGAGAACGGCGCGAAATACCGTGAGATATTCCATTTTTATGACATACCCCCGTGCGCCAAGAAAGAAAAACCGAAGTATAAGCCCCCCATCGGTCTCTCGAGAAATGTCCAGATTGTTTGATGTTGGTTTTGTTTCCTACACGACACTCAAAGAAAGCTGCACAAACGGCCATCTAGATTAAGAAACTCGAACAAATGTAGCCTACGCTTCCCGAAACTTCAAGTCCGTCATTAAACGTTCGACCTTTTCGACCAATTTTTGTGGAACCCTGAGTGACATTTCCACTGTATTTCTTTCGTTGTCGTGTAATTCCTCTCTTGAACACATGACAAGAAACAAACAACGTGCTAATTTCTTACGCTTCCCAAGTATAGACTTTTTTAATTTAAAGAATTTTTCATATTTCGAAATGAGAAATCAGATAATCTCCCTTTTGTCTTGCAGAAATATGCCGAAGTGGTAGATTAGTGATAACCCACCATTGCGGTCTTGACCAGTTTTGCTGCGGTGACTATTGCTGCCCTCGGAGCCTGCTGTAAGTAACCAACACTCACACTAATTACATCCAGAATGCAACCTACATTCTTCGTCAGGAAGAGAATGAAGAAAGGCTTTCACATTAATCTATATTAATACAATTGAAATGTCTACGATTTCAAAATATCTGTGATTTTCTCAGATCATCTACTTATTTACACGATATACAACCCATGTATTTGTATTTACAATTAATATCAGGTTGTCTGGGCTAATCTCGGGAACGGTTTAACCCATTTCAATGGGATTTTCAATGAAACAAGAGTATTTTGTCGGGCATAATTTTAGCCAATTTTTAAATAATTTTTTCTATTATACTAGAATAATACTCTTCCATTCCATAAAAAAAGAATGTTTGTTGTAACTCTCTCTCTGTACTTCGGAAGAACAGTACGTATTGTAATTTTGCACCAGAAAACGGCGATTTTTTGACAGAAAAACTCTTATTGCCGAGCCATGGTAGCGAAAAATTGAAATAGCTTGTTCCCATACATAGTAAATTATTTCTCTGACACGTTGAGAGGTCAGAATCCAAGTTTTGTGGGTCATTGATTCAGACAAATCAAGCAATAAAAAATGTATATAATTATTTAATACAATATATACATATATATATATATATACACAATTATTTAATTTGTTGTTACGAATGTATTATATTTGTTGATCAATATGCGTGATTTTTGCTGCTGCGGGCACCTAGTAATTTCAAAAAGTCGCAAATCACGACCATGTTGACAATTTACCCACGAAATATGTAGATAATGGGAAATGGATCAGGAAAAATATATTTACTTTGCCAACTTTTCGGAATATATTAATCTAACAAGGCTTATTAAATGTACACGATTTCATATCACAAGACATGGGATGTTTAGGGAAATGCCTGTTTTATTCTAGCGAAGTAAGCCTGTTTTATTCTAGCGAACAAACAAAACCTAGTTAGTTAAACAAAAACTAGTCATCACAAACGAAACCTAAATGACAAAATTAATCAAAATATACACCACGTGCAAAACCATAAATTTCTTGGAATTCACATTGACCAAAATCTAACACATAACGAACACATTAATGCCATATGCAAAAAAATTAATTCTAACATTTACTTACTGAGAAATCTCTCAAAATATATGACAGTGAAAATGCTCATTACTACATATTACGGCATTATATACCCTCACATTCAATTTGGCATAGAAATATGGGGAGCAACAAGTGTAGGGAACATGGACAGGGTTATGATTATACAAAAAAGAGCTCTTGAGATGCATTTTCCAGCTGCATCCTAACCAATATTGTAAACATTTTTACAAAGAATACAAAATAATGACTGTTGTTGCAATTTATGCATTTAGGATAATTCTGCTCATGAAAAACAATAACTGTCACGTTACTCAAAATAAATGTTTATATCAATATAACACTAGAGGAAAGCAAAACTATCATAGGATGTACTCTTCAAAATCCTCCTCAAAGAAGGATCCTTATAGGAATGCTGCGTTACTCTTCAATAAACTACCTAACCATATTCAGGAATTAAGCAAAACTAAATTCAAAAAAGCACTAAAAAATTACTTAATTGAAACTTGCCCTTATAAACTAAAGGAATTGTCATAGACAAAGAGAGCAATGCTACAATAATTATATATCTCTTACTATACGATAAGTTATTTATTACTTTAGGACAAGCAACTTAAACTTAAGTTGTAGTAACTTAAGTTTATTATTTGTGATTTAATTAATTATTATTACGGTTAGTGCTAATTGTTTTTATCTAAGAACAATGACACTGTTTGAAACTTGTAATCCAAGTATTATAAACAATAAACAATATCGTGAACACAGTATTTAGAGGCTGAAACATATGGGCACGAATCACGACAAATGATGACATATGACGAAGTTTTATAAACCTTTTCTCTTTTTTGTTCCTTTTTTCATATATTCCTCTTTTAGAAGTATTGGAGTTTTTTTTGCATTTAATGTTTTATTTGTATATGCACTGTTAAAATATTAGAAAAATCGGTCATGGTCTAATGTGCCATTCATTACAAAATCTTCGATTCACGTCTTTACATTGTAAAATAGAAGATAATGTTTAAAAGTATGCCAACACAGTTTTCTCCATTTCCATACCATACTTTCTAAATATCAGATAGTCAATCGACCATGTTCTGGGTTATATTTATATAGGTTAACAGGCGCTACTAACTGAATCTTTTCACCAGTTTCCACTATTGTCATCAGTTTCCGTAACTGGGCCTTTTAAGTCCCATTTAACGTGGTGGAGATCATTACAGCACAGCGCTCTTCTGTATCACTTCTTACAGGAACTAAAATACGAATTGCTGCCAACGATACTTCAAACGTGCGTGGCTGCTGCGTAGGTTCGTGGGACGCAAGTAGGCGCGTAATCCTTCAAAACAGCGTCGATGTTCGCGCTTTCCTCAACAGGTTCGTATATGTAGATATTATGAATAATTGAACATTTAGATGACACTTATCGTATTTCTCACAAATTAGCCAATTTTTATGTGCGGAAGTTGGCGAGCCTAACCTACACTGTACCCGACGACACTAGCGCCTTCTACAGCAGCATCCTAAAGCTTTGTCTCCAGTTTTGATGGAGAGTTGTAAGGCTCTGTTCCCTAACGTTACTTCACAAGATGTTCTCCGATTTTCCCTACTTCAGTTCACATCTCGTGTCCGCCGCCATAACCGTGACCGTTGCCTTCCAGAACTTAGCTATTACCCCCGTTCTCCCCTCCGCTCGCTCGGTCAGCCTTGATTCGCCCTTCTCGTAGAGACTTCGTTTATTCTGCCGTTGGCCTCGGCCGCGCCAATATGAATGTTTGTTTTCCCGAATCAAAGACCGTAAGGTCAGAATATCTTTTCATATATCGCAGAAACACCAGCTGGAACTATTTTAACTAGTTTAATAACTTCTTTTGCCATCATAGCTCTGTAGTTCAGTTGTAAATGAGAGCTAATGTGAAACAAAGGTGTTCGTGTTTTCGCGGTTCTAAAAGCTTTGGAAGGTAAGTCTTTGGCTTTAATAATAATTTGAGTTCGTTTAGACCTATTCTAACTGTAAACAAATGAAATAAAATGATTTAAACTTTGCTTTCTACCTGCAATGTGTAATTTCGAATTATCAGAGACCGGCTTTAGTTTGCGGAATTTTAATGGCGATGGTTGTAAAATGAACTCCAAAATATTGTGCGTATTTGAGCCCCAAATTATAATGGGGTCGTATTACATACACTACAAAATGTGTTCGTACTATTTTTACTTTCCCGTATACGTACGTATTATATGAAGTAATGTTCGTAGTAAAGGGAAAGTTATGTAATGCTGCGGAAAATCGATTTCGAGATTTTAATGGAAATACACGTTTTGGGGTTCCCTCATACCGAAAAAAGAGGTTTTTTTTCAAAACGTCCGTCCGTCCGTCTGACCGTCCGTCCGTCCGTCCATCCGTCAGCCCGTCAGTCTGTGAAGAACACTAGTGGTTAAACCATACGTGCGATTTCTTACAAAATGGGTATTCCCCGGTCAATCTGCGTTGACTCGATGCACCGCGATTTTGAAAAACTTTCTTCAAAATTTGAGGATACTTTACATACAGCAACCCGGACATTTTCGAACTTTTTTCAAAAACGACTCGATAATTTTTCTTGAAACTTTTGATGAGGATAGTGCCTGATGTACTCTTTGCAATGATATAAATGCCATTTTGCTCTATTCTTTTGTTTTTTCAAAAATTACAAAAATGTAATTTTTTGACTTGTCCCTCACGTCGCTAATATTTACATTAGCGGCGATTCGTTCGCATTATTTTATTTATGAGTGCATGTGCTTCAAATAATGTCAAGTAAAGTTTATCGAAAACTCAACCGTTTTCTGTGGAAATTAGCTCAAAATTCCGCTTCTTCAGAAACGCTCAAACGCCATTTCCTCATACACGACTCCAAAATGTTTCTTCAAACTTTGCGAACGGATAGTGCTAATTGCACTCTTTAATAATACATAAAGTTTATTTTTGAGGTATTTTTTGTTTTTTCGAAAATTATACAAATGTAATTTTTTTGAAAGATCTCTCACATCTTTAATATGCCCATTACCAGCCATTTGTAAACATTAGTATATATGCGAGTGTAAGTGCTTCAGAAAAACTCAAAAGCAATTTTCTCATAAATGGCTCCAATTGTTTTCTTTAAACGTTTCGAACGGATAGTGATAACTACGCTCTTTAATATGACGTAAAGTTTAATATGGGGTATTTTTTGATTCTTCAAAAATTTCATATATGTATTTTTTAAAAGATATCTCACATCCTTAATATGCACATTACCAGAAATATGTAAACCCTATTGTATTTGCGAGATAACGACCTTCCAATGACTTCAAATGAAATTTTTCAAAAACAAAACTTTTCTGTGAAAAAAGAGCTTTACTTTTCGCAGTTTTAGTAGTGCTAAGCGCCATTTTCTTTAAAACGGCACCAATTTTTTTATAAGAAAATTGGCATTTAGGACGAGGTTTTAGTGTTCTTTAATATTCTAAAATTAATATTTCCTTTATATCAAAAGGAAACCAAAAAATTAAAAAAATGTCAAAAAAAAATACTTTGGACGGCGATAGATGGCAGCTGGCACGAGTATGTGGCAATTCCAAATAGCTAGCCGAGACCCAAGGAAATATAAAGTTAATACGAGAAAGTCTGTGCCATTCTATAGCACCACTAGTTCTTTAGATGCCACAAAAGATTCTAGGCCACAAATAACTAGTGGTGCTACAGAATGGCACAGACTTTCCCGCAATACTTTTCTATTTCCTTGGGCCTCAGCTAAATACTTGGAATTGCCACATATGCCGGCTGCCAATCTATCGCTGCCCAGAGTACTTTTTTTTGACACTCAATTTTTCGGTTTCCTAACAGTAGAACGTAAATATTAATTTTAGAATATTAAAGAACACAAAAACCTCGTCCTAAATGCTAATTTTCTTTTAAAATTTTGTAGCCCTTTTTAAGAAAATGGCGTTTAATCGCTATTAAAAATACGAAATTTGAAGTGCTTTTTCACAGAAACTTTGAGTTTTCAAAACACTTCATTTGAAGTCATTTGAAGCACTTACACTCACAAATGTAATGTTTACAAATTGCTGGTAATGCACTTAAAGATTTGAGAGACCTTTAAAAAAAATTACATTTGTGTAAGTTTTGAAAACACAAAAAAAAAAAAAAAATGAACTTTACGTCATATTAAAGCGATCCGTTCCAAAAGTTTGTAGAAAAAAATTGGAGCCATTTATGAGAAAATGGCGTTTGAGCCATTTTGAAAAGGCGGAATTTTGAGCTAGTTTTCACAGAAAACGGTTGAGTTCTCGAGAATCATTACTTGAAATTATTTAAGGCACATGTACTCATAAATATAATAATGTGAACAAATCGCCACTAATATAAATATTAACTACGTGAGAGACAAGTCAAAAACTTATTTTTTTGTAATTTTTGAAAAAACAAAAGAATAGAGCAACATGATGTTTATGCCACCTCATAGGATACATTGAGACACTATCCCTAGCAAAAGTTTAAAGAAAATATTTGGAGCCGTTTTTGAGAAAATCTTTTTTCGTAATTATTTAAAATTGAGCATGTTGCACGCAATATTACGCGAAAACTACTAAACGTTGCAAAAAAGGTACAGGACCTTAAAGGAGGAACTCACTTCGGAGAACAAAGTTTATTTGAAGGAAAAATCTCTATCTTCAATTTTGTAGTTGTAGAAAGATGCCGAATAAAATTCAAACTTTTGCAATTTTCGAAAATTCAGAGATAACCGTGAAAATCGGACATATGAAAAGTAGTGTATTTTATTTTATTCTTACAACAAATTTAAGGACAAAATTTGGAGCCGTTTTTGAGAAAACTTTAAAAAATATATGGGCGCCTTCATGTGAAGTTCCCCCAAATTTTGAAGATAGTTTTTCAAAATTCCTAGTGTAGTATCCAAACAGAGACGTGAGCTTCAGAAAAAACAAGTTTCGTTTATTAACAATCTGTTTACAATATTTACGTATCAGAGTACAAAGCCTTGTCGCCGTATATCCAGGAGAGAAAGCAGAGAAACTTCGCCGGGTCGCCGATAGCCAGTAGATGTGCCGAAAATGCAGGGGTCGCCAAGAATCCAGAAGGGTAGTCCGAAGTAGAAAGCCAAAGTCGTTGCCTCCAGAATCTTCTTCACCAGAACGCGGTAAACCTCGCTGCCGACCAGTACTCTATGCTCGCTCTCCTGCTTCTCCTCCGGGCTGGGCCGGCGCCGCTTTATAGCCCGCCCGCTGCGGTCGCTCGCTGACTAGCCCTGCCATAGGGACAGCGGCGAGTCTTGACGCGCCTATCCAACCGAGACGGGCGCGCGCACCCGGCCCCTGGCCGGCCCGTTGCCGCTGTCCGCCGCTTCGCTTGGTGGCGCCTCCGCTGCTGTGACGCGGCATGGCGGCGGGACATTCGACTGCCCTCGGGTGGTCACAGCACCTTCCGCGCCCAAAAGCGTCGCATACGGCGCAAATCAGACCTTCCTGGCAGTCCTCCTGGTCCGCCACTCCCTTTTGGCAGCTTCCCCAGCCTCTTCGTCGACCGGCTCCCTGTCACCTGGCGGCTGGGCGTCGGCTGCATCCGGGGCCGTGGAGCACGACGCTGCTGTGTCCTGTGGGGCGTAAATAGTTTCCCTCATTACCTTTTGTCTAAATTCTTGGGGCGAGACTTGTGGTAAAGAATCCACTCTACTGTGGTTGACTCGCGGCCTGATTTGCCCCTGATGTCGTACCACCATCTTACTCTCTGTTCGGATTAAATACGTTCTGTTCCCCCTGACTTCTGTAATAATCCCAGGAAGCCAGGCTGGGGATCGCTTGAACGAGAAGCAGTAGATTCTGTCACCTACCTGGTGTTTCGGTTGTGTTCCAACCGACCTGTACGGGTCCACCGGCCTCAGGAGGGACAGTAACGTCCGCGGCTGCCTTCCATGAAGCATCTCTGCAGGGCTTCTGCCGTCCTTGCCAGGCAGCGTGCGGAACGTAGCTAGTACCCGCACGGGACCTGTGTGACCCGGCAGCGCTCGGGACCTGTGTGACCCCGCTGCGCGCGCCTTGCTCATCGCCGTTTTAAAGGTGCGGACAAATCTCTCCGCCTCCCCGTTGGATTGTGGGTGGAACGGGGGCGTGCAGACATGCTGAATACCATTGTTGTTGCAGAAACTGGTGAACTCCTGGGACGTAAACTGCGGCCCGTTGTCCGTAATCAGCGTGACAGGCAGCCCTTCTGTAACAAAAAACCCTCTCTAGCGCGTCGATCGTCTGTGTCGACGTTGTGCTGGCCATCTCGATTACATAAGGGTAGTTGGACTTGGCGTCCACCACCACCATCCACATCCTATCCCAGAATGGGCCCGCGAAATCAACGTGCACTCGTTCCCACGGCTCACTGGGCTCGGGCCATGATACCAAGTCCTTACTCGGCGCACTTTGGTTTAATTGGCAGGCCTCGCACCTTCTCAGCATTTGTACAATGTCCGAGTTCATCCCTTCCCAGAAACAATGACGGCGTGCCAATTGTTTAGTATTCACGACGCCCCAGTGCCCTTCATGGAGGAGATTTAACACCGCCGACCTCAGACTCCTTGGGATGACTACTCTAGTATACTCAATGCCCGCTAGGAACAACACACCTGCTTTGCACGTTAACCTGTCTTTCTTGTCGAACCAGCTCGCGTTGCTTCTCAACAGCCTAGGCGGCCAACCTTCCCTGACATAGCCCCTAATCAACTTAAGCTCTGGGTCCTTATCTATTTCTCTAGCAATTCTTCTGGCTTGCAACGGAAACTCCATTAAACCCTGCAATTCCTCCGCGTCAATCTGGAGACATTCTTCTTATGATCTGTCGAAGTCCAGGTCCGGCCCTCCCGGCAGCCTGGACAACGCATCCGCGTTAGCATGCTGGGCCGTCCTCCTAAAATGAATTTGGTAATTATAATCTGTTAAAAATAGTGCCCATCTTTGTAACTTTTTCGCGGTGCTCTCAGGAATCTTCTTGCCAGGGTGAAACAGTTGTACCAGGGGTTTGTGGTCTGTTATTATACGAAATTTGCTGCCGTACATGTAGTCGTTAAACTTCCTTACCGCGAATATTATCCCTAATGCCTCTTTCTCGACCTGCGAGTAGTTCCTCTGGTGCTTGTTCAGCGACTTTGACGCAAACGCAATCGGTCTCTCGACACCCTTATCGTCCTTTTGTGACAAGACTGCCCCTAACTCATACTCTGAGGCGTCTGCTGCAACTGTAGTTACTCTGCCGGGCACAAAATGATTTAGCTTGGCTGTTTGTACCAACGCTTCTTTCAATTGGTCAAGCGCTCTTCCACAGTCCTTCGACCACACAAACTTCACTCCTTTTTGTCTTAGTTTGTTCAAAGGAGCCGCTGTCGTTGAGAAATTCTTAATGAATTTGTTATAGTGATTTATTTTTCCCAACAATGCCTGAAGTTGCTTCACGTCCGCTGGGGGGGAAAGCTGCAATATGGCCTCTACGTGCTGGCTGGTGGGCGAAATGCCGATGCGGTCCAGGACGTGTCCGAGGAATACCACGCGGTCCTTAAAAAATTCACACTTGTCTTTATTAACCCTTAGACCATTCTTCTGGAGTACTTCAAATAATTTCTTCAAGTTTTCTCTGTGTTCCATCTCCGAGCTGCCCGTGACGATGATGTCGTCCAGGTAGTTGCAACAACCCTTCAGCTCCGCCGTCAATTGTTCTAAGCAGCGCTGAAATAATGCGGCAGCTGAACTGATGCCGAACGGCAGCCTATTATATCTGAAAAGGCCCAGGGGAGTGTTGATGACTAGCACCTCCCTTGCCTCTTGGTCTAATGGCAGCTGCAGATACGCATCTCTCTGGTCGATCTTAGAAAACTGTTGCCCTCCGGACAGCTTGTGGAACAGATCTTCCGGCTTCGGGATGGGGTACTGTTCCACTTCCAACTGCTGGTTCACCGTACTCTTGAAGTCCCCGCACAATCTAACCGCCCCATTCGCCTTCTTAACTACGACCAAAGGCGTGGCCCACTGGCTCGTGGCTACCGGGGTGATGACGTCATCTGCTTGCAACCGCCGCAGCTCCTCGGCCACTTTGTCTCTGAGGGCCCACGGGACCGGTCTAGCCTTATAGAAACGCGGCTTGTGTCCCTCTTTCAATTAGATTTTAGCTTGGAACTGCTTGCACTCACCAAGCCCGGGCGAAAACACCTCCGGAAACTCTTGCTCCAACTCCCTGACAGTTCTCGCTTCTCCACTTTCTGTGATCCGGTTCACCGAGTTTATCACTCCGAACCCCAGCTTGTCGAACGAGTCCAGGCCCAAAATGTTCGTGACGTCATATCTGTCTACAATAATGGCTTCTACTTCCGCCTGCTTATTCTTATAGGTTGCCCTGAGCGACACTTTCCCTAGCACTTTGATTGGTGTCTTGCCAAATGCATACAGACCCTTCTGCACTCTCTGATACCGCGGTGTCCCTATCCGTTGGTAAGTTTCTAAGTTTATGAGAGTCACCGCGGCACCCGTATCTAACAGGAAATCTACTAGTTCCTCATGAATTTTTATTTTAACTATCAGCTTGTCCTGCCCGTGTGTGTTGATCACATGATTAATAGCATCCACTTCCATTTCCTGTTCCTGTCTTCTAAACCGTTCTGACTGTTTTCTTTTTTCACATACTTCCAGAATATGGCCCACTTTTTTGCACCAAAAGCACTGAGTATTTCTAAACCTACACTTTTCTCTCACGTGTAACCTTCCGCAGTCTTGCATGATTTTTTCTTCTGTGTAACTCCTTTCGCACTGCTGTTGTCACTGTCACTGCCATTAAACTTTCTGTACCCTGGTCCCCTATAGGGTCGGCGGTCACGCCTCCACTGGTTGTTGCGCGCCCCCCCTTTATAGTGGTAGTCTCCCGCACTACTGGCACTACACTCACTGGAATCACTGTCATCACTCACCACTTTTGGCCTACTACTGCCGCGCACCGACCCACTGCTCTTAACTTGGTACACCCGCGACTCCGACGCGATCTGGCGAGCCGCCTCACACGTCATCTCATACGTCTTACATATGTTACGAACTTCTTCTAATGATGGGTCCCCACTCTGTAACGCCTGGAATCTAATTTTCTCTTCAGGCGTGTGAAGCACTACCATGTCCCTTATCAAGGTATCTGCATAGGAAACCTCACTATCAGATGGTGGGCACTTAAATTGACAATGTCGCGCCAACCCGGCCAGCTCTGTTATCCACTGTGAGTCTGCCCCTCACTCTTCCTGCATTGGAAAAATTTAAACCTGGCTGACACTACGTGAGGCGCTTTGTTAAAATAGTTGTTAAGTTTTTCTAACATTTCTGCCCATCTAACACTTGATAACTCCCTATCTGGGAACAGCTTTTTTACTAAGTCGGTAACACTGTTGCCCGCGCAGCTAAGAAAAATGCTTTCTTCATCTTTGCGTCTCCTACCTTATAACACAGTAGGTGCTGCTCCAACCTGTGGATGTACTCGGCCCACTCTTCCGTGTCGGGCTGGAAAGCCGGGAACTGCGGAGGGGAGCGTGGGTGGCATGCTTCCATTAACGCGGCCATCTGCTGCGCGTGCGCCTCTGCTTGCTGTTGGAGTTGCTGCTGCATCAGCGTGATCAATGCCATTATCTGCTCGCCGGTCGCCATATCTTGTTTTCCTCGTCGCCAGTTTTGTAGTATCCAAACAGAGACGTGAGCTTCAGAAAAAACAAGTTTCGTTATTAACAATCTGTTTACAATATTTACGTATCAGTGTACAAAGCCTTGTCGCCGTATATCCAGGAGAGAAAGCAGAGAAACTTCGCCGGGTCGCCGATAGCCAGTAGATGTGCCGAAGATGCAGGGGTTGCCGAGAATCCAGAAGGGTAGTCCGAAGTAGAAAGCCAAAGTCGTTGCCTCCAGAATCTTCTTCACCAGAACGCGGTACACCTCGCTGCCGACCAGTACTCTATGCTCGCTCTCCTGCTTCTCCTCCGGGGCTGGGCCGGCGCCGCTTTATAGCCCGCCCGCTACGGTCGCTCGCTGACGAGCCCTGCCATAGGGACAGCGGCGAGTCTTGACGCGCCTATCCAACCGAGACGGGCGCGCGCACCCGGCCCTGGCCGGCCCGTTGCCGCTGTCCGCCGCTTCGCTTGGTGGCGCCTCCGATGCTGTGACGCGGCATGGCGGCGGGACATTTGACTGCCCGCGGGTGGTCACAGCACCTAGCTTCGACTAGAAGCAGATGGGCGTTTTTTTTCTTCAATTTGGAAAAAAATCCTACGAGTGGTTTAGGCACTAGTGGTGTTTACAGACGGATGGACGTACAGAGGGACGTTTTCCTTTCAATTGTTTTTTCGGTATGAAGGACTTACAAAACAGGAATTCTACACCACGTATTAGGAATTTTTTTTCTTAATTTAGCAACTGGGTTTATCCACTTTTCATTGTCAGGGCTTGGCAATGAATTTTTTCTGCCAAAAATTTGCCGTTTTTTGCGCAGCATTACATAATTTTCCCTGTACTACGTATATTAGTAAGTACATACGTATGTATACGGGAAAATAAAAATGTAATTTGGGAGGTAATAAATGGCAGCTGGGAAGAGGGTGGGGTAAAACCGAAAATTTAACTTAATATTTAGTTTGAGTTAGAAAACTAACTAGTACGAGAAAGTCTGTGACATTCTGTAGCACCACTAATTTATTGTGGTAAAGCTTCTTACTCCCCAATATTCCGTGAAGTATTCTTCATAGATGTGATTCGTAATAAATACATTTATAGAACTGAGTAAAATATCTTATAAGAGAAGAAAACTCACAATTGTCTCTTTAAATCCGCTTCGATTTTTTTTATGAACGTTGAACTTTAAAACCTATTCCAATTAGTATAAAATTAATATTTTTGTTTTGATTGTCTTGTATTTCAGCGTCATCGCGGCAGTAACTGGAGGCTTCGTGCTGTTAATTCTAATAATCATCACGTGTCTTTGCCGCTGTACAGAAGGTGAGTACGCAGATTAAGGGTTCATCATGTTTGTAATGATAATATTGAACATTTCGTTTGTGCTCGTGTTTTTTTTGAAACATGACACGAATATTCTTATTATCCAACACACACACACACGCAAATACACATACACAATCACAGAGACATATACATATACATACAAATGCACACATACAGACGACTAGGTTAATGCCGAACACTGAACGTCCTAGTCATGAAAAGTGAAAGCTGCTTGCTTCGGTCGTTACATCGGTTCTGCTGTACGGATCACCAGTTTGGGCCACGTGTACAGTCACGAAGAGTAAGAGGAATGGCTTCAATATATCGGTTGTCTCCGCTCAGGGTTTGCATGGGTTTTTCCGCACCGTCTCAAATGAAGCAGTTTGTGTCAGAGCCGGGATGATCCCAATAATATGAAAGGTCTGTGAACGGTAGAGGCGTTATGACAAAAAATACTGAATGTAAAACTTCTTAGAAGAGCCAGCAAAATGGCAACAGCGGTTGAACACTTCTTCAAGGGAAGGTGATCTACTGACTGATTCCCGCAGTTAAATCGTAGATCGATCGAAAGCACGGTGAGGTAAATTATTATCTCACAAGCTTCTGACAGGACATGGATCCTTTGTGCGAACCTGCTGTCGAGGACGCCGATCACGTTTTTCAGTGCCCAGCCGAGTCACCGTTGGGAGCCAGATGGCTCCAGAAAACCTAGTTGAAAATATGTTTGCTTCTGAAAGCAGTTAGAGAGCGGGGTGAAATTTTACACAAGAAGTATTGCTGAAATCGAGACGCCTGAAGAAAGAAAGAAGGGAGCATCATGATCCCACTCGACTAATACCAGGATATAATCAAAACATCTTAGTCACTATTCCAACCTCACGGATGTAATGCCAATAAGCAGTTCCGCGGAGTGGATGAAGAAGGGTGGTTAGGGTTTAATAAGTAAAATATCACACGCTGCCCAATATTTCTTTTAAGATTTCCACCTAACTTCGCAAAAGAAGCATACACAACTCTCTCTCTCTCTCTCTCTCTCTCTCTCTCTCTCTCTCTCTCTCTCACACACACACACACACACATACACACACACACTGATAGAAAGCAACGTATTATGTCATGAGAATACCAGTTTAATGTATATAAAATTGGTGAGATTGTAGAGTGGTGTTTAACTAGTCAGAACAAATAAGTTCCAAAAATATAAGAATGCTTTATGGTGGGTAAAATTATCCTAAACGTAATAAAAAGGCAACTAGATGAGTTACGCTTAGTTCTTTCTTGAATTATTCGTAATTTTTGCTGTTTTCGAAATTTTAAGAGATTTTACCGAAAATTGAACATGCGCCATTTTTATAAGCGTTCTTTGTTATTTTCGAGCAAAAATATACAAAAATTGGATATATTTAAAAAAAACTATCATCAATATTCCTGTTATGCATTGCTTTCTTCTGCAATTTTTGAAAATACAGACCGTTTACTGAAAATGTTGGGCCAGGTACCCAATAGGTGTTGCTTTTTTCAAAACGGTTCGTCTGTCTGTCAGACTAACAATATTAGCGCCTAAACTCTTCGTAGAATTTTTCCAAAATGAATATCCTCCCTTCGTTGTGATACGACTAGTGATGCTACAGAATGGCACAGACTTTCCCGTATTAGTTTTCTAATTCCTTGGGAAGGGGGATAGCTATTCGGAATTGGCACAAACTCTTGCCGGTTGCCACGCAATCGCCGTTTAAAGTACATTCTTTTACTTTTTCTCAATTTTTCGGTTTTTTCTTGCGGTGGAACGGAAATATTAATTTTAGAATATAAAAGAACAGTAAAACCTCGTCCTAGATGGCATTTTTCTTTGAAAAAATTGTAGCCTTTTTCAAGAAAATAGCGTTTAAGCGTTAGTAAAAATGCGAAAGTTGGAGATATATTTGACAGAACTTTTTTGAATTTTCAAAAAACTTCATTTGAAGCACTTACACTCACATATATAATAATCTTTGCAAATTGCTGGTAATGGGCATATTAAAGATGTGAGGGATCTTTAAAAAAAATTACATTTGTGTAATTTTTGAAAAAACAAAAAATACCTCAAAAATAAACTTTATCTCATATTAAAGAGTGCAATTAAATATTAACGACGGGAGAGACAATTACATTTCGTAATTTTGAAAAATCAAAGAATTTATGTCATCTCATAGGGTACATTAGGCACTATCCCTACCAAATGTTTAAAGAAACATTCGGAGCCGTTTTTGAGAAATCTTGTTTTTGTATTTTTTAAATTACACATATTGCACGCAATATTGCGCGAAAACTACTAAAATGTTCAAAACAATATACAGGACTTGAATGAAAAAACGCACTACTCACTCACTTTGAAGGAAAAATCTCTACCTGCAATTTTATAGTTGGAGGAAGACGGCGAATAAAATTGAAATTTTGCAATTCCGAAAATTCAGAGTCAACCCTGAAAATCGGATCTATGCCACTTTAATAAGTGTATTTTACTCTATTCTTACAAGACATTTAACGAAAAAAATTTGCAGCCTTTTTTTTAATTTTGAAAATGTCCGAGGGCTTCATGTAATGTACCCCAAAATTAAAATATCAGTTTAATATTAATTTAAGGGGCCACGAGATCAGCCAGAGCGATCGGGGAGTATCAGTTATGGAGAAAATCCGACGGTTTAGTCGCTAGCGTTGTTCACAGGCAGACGGACAGACGTTTTGCTTTCAATTGGTTTTTCGGTATTAAGGACCCACAAAACAGGGCTTCTGGCTGCACCTCTTATTAGGATATTTTTTTCTTAATTTATCAACTGGATGTATCTACTTTTTCGTTACCAGGGCCCTGTAATAAAAATTTTTCTGCAGAAAATCCGCCGTTTTTTCGCGCAGCATTACATATCTGTCCCTATACTATACGTACGTATAGTGTACGGTAATGAAAAAATTAACCATGAAATATTCGCCTCGCTATCCTTTACCTATAACCCCAGATTATACTGGAAACTAATATTGAAACATACTAATGAATTAGGTGCTTTCACCTCGAGCGCTTTCGTAAGAGTGCGCAGTTCTAGCTCTCTGCATAACCACGAGTTTCAAAGCCTAGTTCAAATTTATAGCACCTAATGACCACTGGGCCGTGATAACTTGTAACAGCATGACGGTCTGACATTAAGAATGGAATTTTTCGTGACGTCAGAACCAGAGGGTTCTATCTGCAATTTTTGTCATTTCTGATTTTATTGCATATATTGCAACGGATGCCTGTCTGGCAGAGCATGATCGCGGTTCCTCGCGTGGTGGGGGTAAGTGAGGTGCAGGGGTGACAAACTACATAAAGAACAATTTGCCATAATTGGGTAATAGAACAAGAATAAACATTTATTCCCGACCTACGATCGGGGAAGTTACACTTAAAAGTCCCATGAGGTGGGATTACACCCTACCTAGAGAGCTCGGGAAAATATGATCTAAAAGAATAATATTAGTAATAAAAAATAACCAAAGACAATCATATTTAAACTACGTTACAATAAAAATGCCACCGCTTAACTCAAAAAAAGAAGAAGAAAAACACATGAAGATTGATAATATTGTTCTCCGCCTCGTTTCGAGGGGAACGCCCCAAAGCGCGGGCGAACGGCTGGAGTCTTAGCTATTCGTGTAGGTGTGTGCCGGGGGGCACGACGCGGTCGATGACCTCGGCGTCTGCGAAGATTGTAGACACGCGGTGAGCCGCAGGCGCCTCCAGGAACTGCTGGGGATGCTTCTCGGGTGCCCGTCAGACAGCGGCGGCAAAGATGCGGAGGCCCCCCCTCAACTTTCACCAGGGCGCCGTTACAAGTCAGGAGTCGCCCTTCGTCGCGGCTCGGACGCGCGGCGCGGGAGTACTTAATCGCGAGACGGATCAGAAGCCAGATCACGGCATTCGTGACTCGTACACTCGCATTTGGCAACGAGTTAATAGTTCATCGAACACACGAAATGAAATCGGTTCGGTGACCGGTGCCTTAGGCATTATTCGCTCATAGAGCGAATGAAAAGTCTCTGTAGTGCGAATATGGCAGACAAATCTTGTCGCACGGCCTCGCGATCGGGAAGTAAACGGTTCACCGTTAAAAAAAAACAAGTTCACGGCCTCCACGACCATGCCAAGAACTTTCCTCTCTCGCGACTAGCGCTCAAGTGTCGTTTTCAAAGTTTCTGAGAATCCGTTCCTATTCGGATCTCCTCCCCTCCTAAGCTCGTCTTGGGCTCGCTGGCCTACTTTCGGGAAATAATTGTCGTCTATTGGCCGGAGCTTACTGCGCCGTAGGAATATTCTAACGAATCGTGGTTCGCAATTTTGTGGAAAATTTCCTCGGATGTTCTCTCTCTTCCTCCTTCTCTATCTGACGAAACGCAGCTGCCTCGTTTGACGGTTTACATCTCCTGGGAGCAATTATCGTATGGCAAGAGTTAGGATTTATTGGTATCATTGTGGCAGGCGTGACGACGGGAGCGCGCCGGCGAGGAGAGCTCGCTCAGGGGAGGGTGTTGGCGGAATACAGGGGGGTATTCACTGCGAGGGGGCACGGTGCGGTCGAAAAGGCGGAGGGTTGTAAATTTTTCTCCCAAAGTAGGCGAGGGGACGCTGGAAGAATGCGACCGTGGCGGCGAAGAGGCGGGTGGGGGAGGTGCGGTTGGGCGCACGTGCGCGTGCCAGCGAGTACGAAAAACAAGCATTTGCTAAGAATTTATTAGGGCGTTATTACATGCCGCCACAATATGTATAGAGAGAGCCTATATGTTTAAAATAAAAAAGATATTTTTAACTAAATTCACATTAGTTTCAAAGTTATAAACAGGGAAATATAGTTCTATCTGCATAATTTGGCAAACCTGAGAACCAGGCAGTTCTATCTCCAGCACCCGCTGAAAAAAAGCTCGAAGTTGAAAGTGTTGAGATTATATGGTCACGTTATATTAGATGTTGGTAAAGAGTGTGTATGTAAAGTGATCATAATGGATAAGGATACCATAAATAAGTGGCATAAGACAGATCTGATGATAGTCGAAGTTCAACAAATGACAATAGTGGAGAAGGATATACACCTTCTCTGAAAAGAAAAAGACTTCGTACAAAGTTAGGAGTTTGCTTTATTTATGCACTGTTGTTAATTAAGGTGGTGTTTGTGGCTAGGGATAATGTATTATAAACATTCATTGATTACAGTGGAGTTTCCTAAAATATATAGTTTGGTAGATACGGCGTATGTTTTGTAATCTCATTAATATAAAAGCATCTTACAGTTAGTTATATGAATGTCAGTAGAATGTTTGGCCTTTACCTTCAATACTGTAATGAAATTAATGTTAAACTTCTTTTAATGTCAATGTACAGATCGATTTTCAATAATGAATATAATATCGTTTTTTGTTACCTAAGTCTGACAGATGCGACTTATGCGAGCAATACGTAATGCCAAATAAAGAGAACCGTGTAACTCAAGAGCTTGTTATGAAATATGATTCTCACATGTTGAATAAAACCTTTATGAGAGATGAAAGAAAAAAAGATCGTGAAAGTAACAGGGTTGTTGTATATTTTGACTTGCAAAATGTTATTGCACTCCCTCGAGCTAATGCTAGTTGCTTTTTCTATAGACGAAAGTTAAATAAAAAAACGATATTGTGCAGTGTGGCATGAGGTACTCTGTTGTCTTTATGGGAATGACATTGCCAGTGCAATGATGAAAATAATGTCCAAAATAAGTTTAATATTTCCTGACGTTAGGGAGTATATTTTGTGGAGTGATTGCTGTGTTCCTCAAATCAGAAACTCCATTATTTCTTATGCTATTGCCTCTTTCTTATCCAAAAACGAACATGTTGATCAAGTAATAATGGAATTTTCTACTCCTGGGCATTCATACATACAAGAGATGGATAACATACATTCTAACATTGAGAAGACCTTAAAATTATCCGAAGTTTTGTCACCAATTTCCCTTTTAAGAGTTGTTCTAGCGTCCAATAAAAAATTACCTAATTCTGTGATTCATATATCATCAAATGACTTTTATGAGTATGACTTTCAAACCCACTCTAAACATTATGACTACCAACGCTGCTCCTGAACTTAAGCGCCCCAGCTTCAATTTCATTGTTCAGATTTGCTAACATTGCAATTCAAAACCAATCATGATACTTCAAATCTTGGAATTTTATCATTTTGATAAAGAAATCAAAAGCTGGCAGAGCCAAAGGATTTGTGTCACCTATGCCTAACATCCGCTAGGGAGCAAATGTTGTATAAGGGAAGAAAAAGTATCAAAGGAGAAGGTGAATGACATAAAATTAATGATGAAATGAATTCCTGAATTTGATATAGAGTATTTTAAGACAATTCTATTGTAAGAAGCTTCTGGATCTGAATTGTACTGTTATGCTTGGAGACAAAAGATTCTATCTGCATTTTCAAAGTTTTGAACCTTTGCGGTCCTCTGTCCCGTGTGGCGGGACACAGCGTTTTCCTCGTTGCAGACCCTTTAAATCCCCACGTAGCTGGTTGCATCGGTCCGGCGTGCCGAGGCGTAAGAAACTTTACTCGAGTTTCAAATTATTTTTCGTATTATTACAAACAAAACATTTTAATTTATTTGCCTAATTACTAATACATAATTTTTGTAACTTAATGTTTGGTGCGGAGAGCTTCACCTCATTACCAATAACGCCAGTATATTGCATTGTATGAACGAAGTCCGAGTTATCATTTCTGTCATTTTCTTCACACTCCTCGGAATATCTCGAGAAAATGTTTTTAAATTCTTACTTTCCTGAAGAATGTTAACTCTCAGAATTGTCTACCGAATCACACAATTCAAGCTTTGAGAATCTCGAACACTTACTTCTCTATGTCACCATAAGTTCAACTGCAACCTCGTAAGGAAACTGATTTTAAACAACATAAAATGGGCAAAGTCTGGCTACAATGAAGGAAAATACTGCCTAATCTCTTCTGAAGATAATTAGTTGTACAGGAAACCGGTGCCATTTACCTGAGTTAAATAATACAGAGTTAAATATAGGTCCCGCCCCACGGGACAAAGGACCAGAACCAGGAATAAGGAAAGTCCCGTGACGCGGGACATCGGACCACCAGACGAAGAAGACGGAAAAGTGAAAGGACCGCAAAGGGTTAAAAATTATTTTAAAAAATTGTATGATGATAATTTATTAACAAAATATATTTAGTACACTTGTACATAGCCTGTTAATTCTATAAAATCTCCTTTTCCATTAATTAAAATGTACAGATGGCCTACCAGAGGGAGCAGACTTGCTCTCCTGAAAAATGACAAAAAGTGTAGATAGAACCCTCTGGCACTGGGGTCGCGATTTATCCATTCGTTGCCCTAACAACATCTATTCTTCGGGATTCTCAACGTCCTGTACGCGCACAATCCCACGTAACTGCATAATTTTTTATACAAAATCCCGTGGTGTTTTCTGGCTTATCATAATAATGAAGCAGAGGAAGTAATGTATTAATTGTATAAAGTAACTAGTGGTGCTACAGAATGGCACAGACTTTCCCGTATTAGTTTTCTATTTCCTAGGGTCTTTGCTAGCTATTCGGAATTGCCACTAACTCTTTCTTGCCAGCTGTCATCTATCACCGCCAAAGACACATTTTTTGTCATTTTCTTAATTTTTCGGTTTCCTGTTGCTAACCCGGAAATATTAATTTTAGAATATTAAAGAACACGAAAACCTAGTCATAAATGGCAATTTTCTTTTAAAAATTATGTGCCGTTTAAGAGAAAATGGCGTTTTAGCGCTACTAAAAATGCGAAATTTGAAGCTCATTTTCACAGAAAATGATTGAGTTTTCAAAATACTTTATTTGAAGTTATTTAAATTACAATCACAATTATAATAATTTTTACAAATTGCTGGTAATGTGCATATTAAAGATGTGAGAGATCTTTCAAAAAAATTGCAATTATGTAATTTTTGAAAAAACAAAAAAAATAACTCAAAATAAGCTTTACGTCATATTAAAGAGTGTAATTATCACTATCTGTTACAAAAGTTTCAAGAAAAAAGTTGCGGCCAGATATGAGAAAATGGCATTTGAGCATTTCTGAAAATGCCGAAATTTGAGCTACTTTTCACAGAAAACGGTTATGTTTTCGATAAACTTTACTTGACATTATTTAAAGCATATATACTCGTAAATATAACAATGTGAAAAAATCGCCGCTAATGGAAATATTATCGAAGTGAAAAAATGTTAAAAAATTTACATTTTTGTAATTTTTGAAAAAACCAACCTATAGAGCAATATGGCATTTATGTCATCTGCTAGAGTACATTTACCACTATCCCTACCAAAAGTTTAAAGAAAAAATTTGGAGCCATTTTTGAGAAAATCTTGTTTTTGTAATTTTTAAAATTGCACATATTGCACGAAAACTACTAAAATTTTGACAAAAATATATACGTGACCTTTATGAAAGAACTCAATATGTAGAACAAATTTTATTTGAAGAAAAAATGTATCTTCAATTTTGTAGTTGGAGAAAGACGCCGAAAAAAATTCAAACTTTCACAATTTTCGACAATACAGAGTTATCCGTGAAAATCGGATTTATGCCATGTTAATAAGTGTATTTTACTCTATTCATACAAGAAATGTAAAGAAAAAAATTGGAGCCGTTTTTGAGAAAATTTTGAAAATCCCCGGGGGCTTCAAATAAAGTAGAAGAATTTTGAAGAATCTTTTTCAAAATCTCAAAGCTTCGACTAGAATCAGATCGACCGGGGAATATTCATTTTGGAAGAAATCATACGTATGGTTTAGGCGCTAGCAGTGTTCACAGACGGACGGACAGAGACGGACGGACGGACAGAAGGACGTTTCCTTTCAAATGGGTTTTCGGTATCAAGGACCTAGAAAACAGGGTTTCTGGCTACACCACGTGTTAAGGGATTTTTTTCTTAATTAGCAACTGGTTTTATCCACTTATTTGTTTTCACGGCCCGGCAATGAATTTTTTCCGCCGAAAATTGGCCATTTTTTTCGCGCAGCATAACTTTCCCTATACTACGTATATCACTCCGTGTATACGTACGTATACGGGAAAGTAAAAATAAATGTATTTGAGCCTTAAACTGATACCAAATAACTGATCAATAGACTAAATAGTGTCTGAGGAAAGTAATGTAAGAAGAAGGAATTTCACTAAAAGCTCTACAAGATATGAAATAACTAAAATAAAACAAATGTAAAAATTAAGGAAATAATAGTGCAAGTCACTCGAAATAATGGCAAAGGATCACAATGTACATGCACTGTTTAAATGTTGGCGGAATATCCGGAAGTCGACATTTTCTTGCTGCAAACGTAAATCGAAACATGTCACTATTCGTATTATTACAATATATAGAGTAATTTTGGTAATGTTGGCAACAACAATTGCCAACACAAAAGAAATGAAAATACCCTACGACGTTTTTCAGTACATATGCCTTTACGAAAGTAACATTTTTCAAGAGTTGCGTTTTAGTCCTTATTTTAAGGTGACGAGAACAATAAATCCGATTAACTGCCTACGTTTTTCTTATCACCATGTCTCCTATAGTCTTCTCGTGACTCGAGAGTGAAGTCGCTCGCCTTTCACCAAAGAGATCCGGGTTCGATTCTTGTATAATCTCATGTGAAATTTATTCCAACAAAACGAGTTTGGCTGCTTCATAAGGGCTAGTCTAACCCTGTGAAAGGTCCTAAACCCTACCCCTGTCCTTATTCCTTCCCAATTCTGGCCGCTGGGTAATGACGCAGGAACGCGTAGGAGAGAGGCGCGTACACGGAGATGCTATCTGGCGGTCCTCGTGACAATTGACCGCGACGAGACGTGACATATGACGTAGTATTGATGGAGGATTATTCCCAAGGGAAGATTAACGGAGGAAAACTCCACAGCGCAATGCGCTCAACGCCCCCAAGGGGCTAGGAGTCGCGTTGCATCAACTTAGACGCAACAATTTGAAAAAAAAATAATACCGGAGTTGAATCTCCTTCTAACAGACTTTATGGCCATGACTAGGGATGCGACAACTTTGTCGACGTGTTCAAAATATCGTTGTCTTTATAAAATCATCAATGTATTTAACTCGATTGTTTGAAGCCGTTGTTTTAACATTGATGTGTTGTGTTCGATGTGTTTTACGTGGTCAAAATTTTTAAAATTAAAAAACTCATCATTACAAAATTCTATATTGATTTTCAGATAACCATGAAAATGAGTATCCTTCAGACCCAAGTGACCAAGGGAGAAAAATACAGAATATTTAATTAAGAGAAAGAAACCTGCATTATTTTTTGGATTATCCATACAGGGTAGAGCACATAGTGATGGGTACTTTAAGGGCAACCATTATGTTCTTTTCAATGTATAATTGTTTATTTTAACAATACAAAATTCATAGTTGGTAAATTAATTACTACATATGTGTACATTTATGAGACTAGTAAGTTAAATAGTTGCAAATTGTACTTCACATTTTATAAAATGTTAAACTAAATTAAGGCAGAAAATATAGTGATGGGCACTTTCAAGACTAATGTGGGGCACTCTGTAATATAGTGATGGGCACTCAAAAACGGGAAAAAGCCCAACGAAGTCAAACAGCATTGTTGAACGCAATTGACTTGTTACTGCTGTTTATTAAGCTTCGGTCATTTAATAAGTCTAAAACATTTTACATAAAAAATATTTTCGTCGTCTGAATCACTTTCTTCTACAGAATTCCTGAGGAATGGAATGATTTGCGAAATACCTTTGACAGAATTGGCAGAACACATCGTAGTTCTTAAAATTCAATGTTTTTCCACACTGGAAGCAGCTCTGAAGGAAATACTTCCGTGCACTTTTGGTTGACAGAGACATGCTTCTTGTAAATGCCTACAGAAGTGCTCGGCTGACAAATGTCCTTATTTCTGTCACCTCCTATAAATGTGTTTAAACCTTTGTGCAGAATTGTCGTGTGTTTTCTTGAGGTTGGCCTTTTTATTAGTTTCCGCTAGATGGTGTGTTTTCTGTTTATCATTCTGCATATCTATTCCTTTAGTACTATTTCCAAATAACACTCCTCTTACAATTTAGTTGCAGTGATATTGTGGTTATTGCTTTCTTGTTTTGCAGGCAAAACTACCTTACAATTTTTGTTCTTCCTTCTTTCTGTGTTGTCAGGGGCTTTTCTCTTTCTCTCTTCCTTCACTCTTTCTTCATTTCCACTTTGTATCTGCCTTTTCCTTATGAAGGGTTTTCCATTGTCTGGACTTTATCACATACGATATTCACGAAGCATTGCATTCATTTTTTCTTTCTGATATTTCTGGCCATATCAGTCTATAAATGTTGGGACATTCGAATGTCTCAGAACACTGTTTCTGAGAACGCCAGTTGGAGATTGTGTTCTCGGTTGTAGTGTTTCAGGGTTTGGCGCTATATTAAAAGGTGCCAATGACTGTTTCACATCTCCTGGCCCTTGATCTGACTGTTCAGAATGTGTTTTCCACATTTAGATGCATGTCCAGGTCAACTACCTCTGAATTCATTTCTGCTTCCTCTGAATGTTCTTCACACAACTTGTACAAAACGAAGAATTCCTCGTTGTGTTCGTCTTCCAGTACTTCTTTATTATTTTTGAACTTTGATACTCTTTCTTCTCCAATAACGCATCATTTTTCAAACGTCGATAATTATCGACGTTTGAAAAATTATAATTTGTTCTCTGTGACGTGGTTATAATGTTTTCGTTATCCACATTTGGTATGACGTTATTGTACATCCGCCTTAGACATTTAGTGAAATTAATACTCTTACGTCTCTAGGGAAAAATCTACAAGCTCTAAAACCATTTTGCAAAGTTTCTGGCTGTATTGTGCGCTCTATCTTCTCCAACACCGGAGCGAAATCTTTTCTCGTGAGAGCCTCAGAAGGATGTTCTCGACATTTTCCACGCACTCTTGATTGGTTGAAATACAGCGAATCTGCTGGTTGGAGAATTCTTGTGGCGTTCGGATTCAAATTATTTGTAATTCAGAACAGACTTCACTCATCTAGAAAGTAAAGTGACTTTTGTTACAATCCACGAGAGGTAGAGAGAGATTTCCTAGTAAAGAAAATTCCAAACCAAAAGTTTGCAAACTGAGATCCCTTGAACGAAGGGAAGAAGCCTCAATTACATCAGTAACATATTCATCATAATTAACTGTTCACTGTGAGAACTTTGTCTTCAGTGCGTCTTCATACCTCAAAATCAATGTAATTGATTAATCTGAAGTGGTTTTAATCAATTTTTTATTTCGTTTGCTTTTAGAGCATTTTAAAAACATTTAAAGATAACTTTATTGATAATTTTTGACGAAGTTTTAGGTCATCAAAATCCTTCCCCTAGTGATAACTAAATGTTATCACCCGAAAACGTTTATTGAGACAGTAATGGGCATGTTCAAATTTCAGTGATGGGCACTGTGCCAATCACTGTCCAAAATTGTTCTAAATGTATATTTTCCCTTACCAAGTCAAACAAGGTTCCAAAATTCAATATTAACAGTACAGCAATGCATAAAAATTAGTTCCTCAAATTGCAGTGATGGACACCCATGCCCATCATTGTCCTGCACGTCAGAAATATTTACAGTTATGGGCACTATCTTTTTTTTGGTTATGACCTGCTCTGAGGTGAAAACACATATTAAAACGTAGATTATAAATCTGGGTACCCTACGCATAGAGCGGACTGCAAATAAAAACAGACGAAATGACTTAAATCCTTAATAACTGAACACACCTCGGCTAACGAATCCACAAGTTTTCGATGCACAGACGACACGTGGAGCACCTCACTAACTATTGAAGTGTACCTACACTCACTGCGAGTTCACATTCAATTCACATTCTGGGATTGCAAACTTAAAGACATACACGACACAGATATTACATGCAGAGGGCCTTTCGCTGTTTGAAAATCTTATTATTACCCTTCTTACAGTTGCTGTGCCCATCACTGTACTGGTGCCCATCACTGTACTGGTGCCCACGACTGTACCGGTCACCCTAGATAATAAAAGTTTTGTTAATTGTAGTGATTAGTTTTTAACTTTATTTTGTCAGTTAAATCTCAATTAAAAACTGGTAAACCTGGTTGAGGGGAAAACCCGCTAGTCAACGTTAGGTCGGTGCCAGATTTCGCCATCCAGTGGGGAAAAAGATCATCGCCATCTCCCGAGAAAACACGCACTATACTTACGAGACTAATGACCTAAGTAGTTGACGCGCCCGGAAACACGAATCAATCAATCAATCAATCAAAACTGGTAAACGAGATCACTTTCAAATTAAATCCCCCACGTAAACGTCAAAGGTTATTAAACCTGTTTTAAAGACTTACATGTTTAATAACATCAATGATTTTCGGTCGCCGTTTTATTAACGTGAAGGATTGTTTGCACTGCATAGCGAACAGCAATTGACATCTCGATCTTCTGTCGATGCTCTAGGGCACAAATGTGATTCGAAACTCGAACTGTGCAGGAACATGCGCAGGAAATCGGCAGTGCTGTCGACTGCTGTCGCTTCGCCGTGCAAATCTCCCTAAGGATGTTTTAATTTTAAACATCCATGTTTTTTTATTGGCAATGTAGCATCTTTAGTGATGACAGTTCTTCCACCTCTCCTACGAAGTCAGTTCTACAGTTGCCCGCATGAGCGCGCCGAATGCCATGTGCTTCTTAATCAAGTTCTTCATGTGTCCGCAGGCAGCGCCACCGAGCGACGTCCGTTACTGGCTGAGGGACAAGCAGTCTCCCACCGATCGCCAGCCTTGCCCCTCACCATCACCCCGCCTACCATCCACCCGGTTGAGCTGGTCCAAAAGGCAAGTTATTTCCTTTTATTGCTTGTTTGGTTTGTACATGGTTCAGTTTACACTATTTCACATGTATTGTTGACTTACCACTAACTTAAACTGCCCCTTATTACATACATGTAACCACATTTCTGGGGAACTCATATTTGTACCTTTTGCATTAATTAGCGAGTTTTAATTCTTCAATAGACGGAGACATCCTAAATGCTACATATAACAAGGTTTTTTCATTCCTGAATGCCAGATGTCGATTTATCCATGATCGCTAAGTTTGTGAAATGAAAAAGGTCTATCATTTCTGTAATCAATATTTATTTTCTGTCTACAGATTATTACTTCCCGGAACAATATTCTTACGTATAGTAAAAGAAAGTTAAGTAATGCTGCGCTAAAAACGGCGGATTTTCCGCAGAAAACTCGTATTACAGAGCCTTGGTAACGAAAAAGTGGATAAATCCAGTTGCTAAATTAAGAAACAAAATCTACTAACACGTGGTGCAGCCAGAATACCTGTTTTGTGGGTCCTTGATACCGAAAAAACCAATTGAAAGCAAAACGTCTGTCCGTCAATTTGTGAACAACGCTAGCGACTAAATTGTTTAGCCGATTTTCTCCAAAATTGATATTCTGCGATCGATCTGACAGTTCTCGTGGTCCCTTTAATTTGAAATTGATATTTTAATTTTGGGAGGTGCTTTACATGAAGCACCTGAGATATTTTCAAAATTTTCAAAAAGTTGGCGCTAACAATTTTGACTAAATTTTGTTGTTGGATAGTCTGAAGGTCATTTAAGAGAATGGCGTAGGTCTCATGTTGGTTCAAAACTCTGATTTTTTGAAAATTGAAAAAATTAAAAATGTTTTGGGCATCTTCCTACAACTACAATTATGAAGATACAATATTTTTTCTTAATGAAATGTTCTCATAAAAAAAGGTCTTCAAATAAGGTCACGTTCAATTTTTCAAAAACGTAAGTATTTTTTGCGAAAAGTTTTGTCATAGATATTTTTTATTTTCTTTAAACCATGTTTTCATATAAACCGCCCAACGTTTTTTATTAAATTGGGATCTACGATAGCATAAAGGAAGCTTAAGAACATGGTGCAGGTTTCATGATCGTTGAAATACCTGATTTGGCAAAAATTTTTTAAAAATTAAAAAAAGTCGGCGTCTTTCTACAACTACAATTGTGAAGGTACAAAATTGTTTTTCCTAATGAAATATGCTCATCGAAAACAGATCTTCAAATAAGGTCATGTTTAATTTTTGAAAATATGAGTAGTATTTCTATAATTTCGTAACAAACATAATAGCTCGCTGCAAATTTACTGCGTTTCAGACAGCCGGATGCTTGGTAAATTAGAATTTGGAATTTTGTATATTATTTATTAGTTCGTTTCTTACATTCGACGTTTTGTTATTCATTTAAAATATAAATCGGCCCAATTTTAATTATCTCCGATTTGTTGGATTCATCTCCGCCCCAAGTAGCAGAATAACTATTAAAATATCGGAAAATTCACGAAAAACAAGCAAACAGAAAATTAATCGAATATATAAAAATCAATGTTTGTTGGTTCGTGCTTAATGCGCTACCCTACCGTGCATCCAATTGTGATAAAAATGTGTCAACTTATTGCTTGCACTTGTGGGAAGAACATACCCATAGTACAATTATTGTAACTCACTATATGGCGCTACAGCACAAGATGGCGCTTCAGTTAGATACAATTCCCAATTCACGTGAGCTTCATTGTTGCTGGGCGTTATTGTGTGCCGTGGGGCGAGGTCGAGGAGGAAACGAGGAGCGGGCGGCGCAAGTTGAGAGGAGAGGGAAAAAGAGAAAGAGGGACAAAGATAGGGTAAACGAGAGAGGGGGAATGAGAAAGCGAAAGATAGGGAAAATAGAGAGGGAGAAAATAGAGAGAGGGAACATAGAGAGAGAAGGAAATAGAGGAATAGAAAAAAGAGGGAACGTAGAGAGAGAAGAAAACAGAGGGGGGAAATTGAGAAAAGAGGAAAATAGAGAGAGAGGGAAAGTAGAGAGAAAGGGAAAATAGAGGGACAAAATAAAGAGAGAAGGAAACAGCGGGAAAAGAAAGAGAGAGGGAGGGAAAAGAGTCAGAGAGTGGGGGAAAAGAGACACAGAAGGAAGATGAGACACAGAGGGGAAGGAGAGACACAGAGGGGAAGAAGAGTTACAGAGGGAAGAAGAGACACAGGGGGAAGAAGAGACACAGAGGGGGAAGAGAGACACAGATGGAAAAAGAGTGACAAGAAGGAGTGACAGAGTGGGGAAAATGAGAGAGGAAGAAAAAGACAGAGGGGGAGGGAGGAGAAGAGAAAAAAGAAACGAGGGGAAAAGAAAGAGAGAGGGGGAGAGGAATATTTCCTCATTATTTATTCTTCAGAAGCAACGCGCCTGGTACCAGCTTGTATTCTAAAAAAAATTGAAAAAATCTATAGACAGAAAATATTTAATATTAATGTTATAAAACAGTTATCTAAAGAATTTTGTCTTCATATAATGAACAATATATTCTGAGAAAATTGTTAATAATTTCTCCATATTACTCAATGATTTGGTTTGGCGGCGATGAGTATAAAAAACGCTCACATGGGTGAACAGACGTTACACGCTAAAAACACCTGCGAACTTTTTGCAGACTAAGGGAGTTCCTGCGGAGGAAATTCATTTTCATCGCAAAATGCAGTAAACGACATTTCATATTCTCCATCATAGTCACGTAGTACATACCTTAAATCTTCATCAATGAATAGCTTCAGTCATTAAACTAACAAGAATGACTGAGAATGCGATAACTTGACAGGTTGCCTTACTTTGCTTTTAATTCAAATAAATATGCATGGCGAAGTTTGGTTTTAATTTTTATGGATTTAAATCTACAATGTAATATAAATCTCAGTCAATCTTCAACCAAAGACTTAAAAGGATACTCTATAAATTTCTGGAGAACACGAAAGAACAAGAAAATATGTATCAAAACATCTCTCGCTTCTCGAAACGTGAGGAAACATAAAGCAAAGCAAAAATATCAAATTCTCAATTCTTTGTTTCATCAACAGGTTTTTTCCCATAAGGACTGCGCCATTGAGCCATGACGCACAGGATACTTCAGCGAAGGCGTCACTGCCACCAAGATCTTCTGGGACTGTCGGTTGATTCAATATACTTTATTTCACATTTTGTACATTTTTTTTATAATTTTGTAAATATATTTAATAAACATATTGAAAAATATAGAATTTAAAAGCTAAATTATGTATTATTATTATTGTTGCATTATTATACTGTATTATCTCCTTTATTCAAATGTTTGCCCATTCCATATACTCCTTATCGGACTAATTTTTCACTTACGGGTTCTTACGGGTTTTCCTTATACGTACTTCCTTCCTCGTAAATGTAGATAAGAAATGTGGTGTGGTTACTAGGAAAAATTGATATAATATTGAATTAAATTAAGAGATTGATATAAAGAATAAATTTCTTCCAATATTTCTGTGACCTGTATACTGTGTGCACAGCAGCATGCCAAAATCACGAACCGTCTCTAATGAGCCGTCTTTAATGTTCCCCATCGCGTTTATCTTGGTTACTTGGTTAGGATACATGCCTACGCACATCGAGTCCCTCTCCAAATCCCAGCCTCCTGTAACCTCGACTCCGCAAATAAACTACAGTGCACCAGGAAAGTTTCTTGCAGTGGCGTGATGCTGATGAACGTGCTATCAATTATTAATTATGTTGGTATCATGAGTACCCGAACCGTCCGAAGGGTGGCGAAGAAGGGAGGGGCAGGGGCGAGGTGACGGCACGCATGCGATACTAGCGCCCCGCACGACGGCGAAGCTGAGTGCAGATGAGGCGACAGTGGCAGCCCATGACTCGGCTCAGTGCGGAGAGATTATTCTTCGGATGTTGTCTCAATAGAGAGCGATAGCTTAACCGGGAGGATCCTCCGGCATGTGGTCATTCACAAATTCAAGATGCAAATGTCATTAAAACTGATGGGAAGTGAAACTATACTACTATAACGGCCTTACAAACTTGTCTACACATTGACTACTACAGTCAATCATTAAAACAAATCCTAGTTGTAACGGACCCCTAATGTCAACGGATTTTTATATTAACGGATTTAAAACGGATTTAATAACAGTCGCCCGCCGTCGAAATGTTTTTTTTTTCAAAACGCATTTAAACAGATGTACAAGTGTTGTACGTCTCAATTCTTAAAGTTGAAGTGTTGCAAACAGCGTAAGCAGTTGTACAGTTGTATGAGTGGCTTAACGTTCGTGTTGGCAGACCCAAGGGAAAAAAAGGGCCTGTTTTCAAGTTGAAGGTTTAGCGATTCTAAGGAATATTAATTTCTTAATACTTTCTCTGATACTTTGCAATAGTTGATACATTAAAAGATTAAAAACAGCATCTTCCAGAAGAACGATTTTTTCCCGTTTTTGGTAGCTCATTTAATCTTGTTTCTAAATCAATATATTATATTGATTAATTGCAGACTTCAGAATATTAATCTGTTAGTAACGTTTATATATGTAGTAATCATATTCTGATGAATATGAATTTGTTAAAGGATATTTTAATTACAACGGATATTTTATTATTTTACTACTTGTGTTTGCTACACACTTTTATGAAGGGGCGCGGATACAGTTTTGCGGCTAGGCTCGCACTTATTTCGTTGCGCTATTAAGTTGGATGTTTCCTCTTTAGATGGCACTGTTCCATATATTAAGATGTGGAAGGTGTAGATATTCCGGATGATATTTCAGAAAAATGAAGCGCTGTATGTATAGATTTGTGAGTAGAAAAATCTAAGATAAGGTAAGACAAAGAATACCATTATTTTCAATATTATCGTCAAAGCAGAATATTGATAATTGAAACATTAGCAAGAATAAACGAAGATTAAACGAAGCAAGAATATTAATTTTGAATTGAAACAATTATGCTGGCTTATGCTTTAGTTTAATTTCTAGGTTTAATTTCGTAGTTCACAATAATGTTAAAATGTCAATGTTAATATTCCACATCAGAAGGTAAGTTTAGCAATTCATTTTATAGATTAGGAAACTTGGATCTCTTTTTGAGACGAAAATGTAGTTATATTCACAAGAAGGCAAAGTTTTTTATATCAAGAACACATTAGATTTTTTTACTACAAGCAAAGGTCTATTCGTGGTTAGTTTAAAAATAGTAATTTATAAATAATTTTTGAGGTAAGCCAACGAGTCTGCTAGTCTTTGACTATTGATAATACAGCAAATACGAGCAACGGAGTGCTAGTTATACTGAACTGTATAAAAAATATTGTAATTCTGAAAAAACGCACTTCCACTCAATTAATTTGCTTTGACAGAAAGCATGCTGATCTACTACTCTCTAACTTGAAAACTTGACATTTTTAGGTAGGGGATATTATTGAAAAATTCCCTAAATAAATTGTCGATATAAACATATTAAGAAATACTTATTAAGAATTTTAAAATTAGACGCTCCTGCGCTCTAGACAGGGCATTGTTTTCGACGATCATCTGCCACAATGGTAGTCGGAAACGGTAGCGATCTGCTCTTAAAAAGATTGGAGCTTGGAATTTCTCGTCAGCAGCAGAAGCAAATATGAACAATCGGTATCGAAAAGAATCAAAACAAAACAATTTCTAAACAAGTATTCAGCACTGACAAGATAACATCAATATCTACAAGTACTCGACGTCGGCACCTGCGACCTCTCATGAAGAGCTAGAAACTTGCGATATAAAAATACAATAAAGTTCATTTAATATTTAAAATTATCATAACAACATTAACTTTTTAATTAGTGTTGAAAAAATACCGATTTCTTATATTGGTAATTTAAAAAAAATCAATGTTTCCTAAAGTATTTGTATTTACGGTTTTAAAATCTCAAGAAAACTTCTCATCACAGCCATATCAATGACACGTTCGTCGAGGAACCATTTATTCCATTAAATACTATAAAGCTCCTAAAGGAAAAGATCAAATATAATTAGAAAAAGATAAGTTTAGGTAGGGAGAAACAATAAAGAGAGAGGCTCATACCATGCCCCACGTCTCTAGTTACAGCACTTACGGCAGTTATTTTAAAACGCTGTTATTTCAATGTTGGACACATTCTTCTGATAAGCTGTAATCTCTCATTTTCCGAGTTATGAGTTTCGAAAACTTGTGTAAGTCCAAGATTGCTTCTGTTCTTCTCACTGAAAATGTGTGAACATCATGTGTTTGAAATCAATTCCGATTTTAAGTAAGGACACTATAGTAGAAAGCCGAGATTGTACGCAATGCCATCTGTACTTGTAAAAGGCGATCGCGGTATGAATGAAAGTCTGCTGAAGTACTAGTATGAGTTGCTATTAGAGATACTGTAATACGGAATAATGATAATAGACGATCATGTTGATGATGATGATGATGATAATCGTTGATTGAATCTTGTTGATTCTCCGGGCACGTGAACTGCTGTGGTGATTAGTTCCTGTCAGTGTAGTGAATGTTCTACTTTTGGAGGTGGCGGTGTTCCTCCCGCTCATGATGGTGAGATCCGAATACTTGTGGGGTTTCCCCTCTTGGTATCTCCCCCAGTGGGGCATCGTCTCAGACGGAACAAGTTCTAAGCTCCCGACTGGCATCCCGACATTTGTGATAGTGTAGTGTGTGTAGGTATTTGTGTAAAAGGGAAGCATAAGGCAGAGAGAGGATGGAAATATCGCGCGAGGTCCGTGCCCTAAAGTAGGGTACTGCTACAACATTCTCCGGTATTGATCGGAGAAACCACAGAATTACTAATCAGAGCAGCCGACCGCGACACTTTCGACTCTGCTAGTGTTGAATATCGCCACCATCGGGACTCGAACCCTCGAACCTCCCAATCAGAGTCGCTGCAGAGTCAGCAGCAATGAGGGTCCGAGCAAAACTCAGCAGGTACGGCAAGAATCGTAGACAGGGCAAAGAAAAACAGCTGATCAAAACCACACAAAATGAAGTCGTAGGCTTCCGCGGCCGGAGTCATGTGGATGATCTTGGCTGTCCGGGTGACGGTCCGGGCTGGTATGCATACAGCTCTGAGAAGACCACGATAAGATGGTCGAAACGTCGGCAACACAGCCTTCGACGCGGCGTCACCGGACAGCCAAGATCATCCACATGACTCCGGCCGCGGAAGCCTACGACTTCATTTTGTGTGGTTTTAATCAGCTGTTTTCTTTGCCCTTGTCTACGATTCTTGCCGTACCTGCGTCACCCGGACAGCCAAGATCATCCACCCCACAAAATGGTTTTCCAAAAAGAGCACGTACACTTCTCAAGAACAAACTAAACAAATACTTTCGTTCAACACTACTATAAATTCAACATTTTAACAAAAGCAGTATTTACGAATGAAATAACGTAGTCTAGTATATATCGCAACAGTTCTCTGCATGCCAAGTATTTCAAAAACGTAGCCGACCCATAACGCAACACGATAATAGCAAATATTGAATGGCAGGCGGCTTCCTTGGAGACTTACTGTCGTATGTCGTCAACTGTGTTGTAAACAGTGACGCCCTCACTATGACAACTCAGTCAATGCGCCGCATTGTATGAAAATAGGTTGAACAACTCAATCAAATATTTGAGGCGTTGCGTCAGAGATAGTCAGAAGCCACAAAATGGTAATTTTACATGAAAACGGTTTTTAAGTTTGGGTAATTTATAAAATCAGAGATTTCAAATGGTTGATGCAAATTTTGCCTGAATTTTTTTGAAACGTAATCTTAAACATTTGAGAAGGCAGAATTAAATATGGAATTAATTTCTATGTTATATTACGATTTTCTTAATAGTTGAAGATGCGAGGAGTTGGCATGTGACTTTTTATTCCAGAAAAAATAAAATAACCGACTTATTTGAATTAGAAGCATTTATCTTGCATAAATTTTATTGTAATCACCGTAACAGCTGAAAAAATAATTAAATAAATTTGCTGGAAATTATGAAATGATAGAAACATTTTGGCTCTTTTTCACAAATCTTCAGCCTTCAATTCCAACTGTATTTCAACTTCTAGTGTTTGGAGAAACCCAAATGAACTACTGAAATGTAATTCAAGAGAGACGTTACATCATTCATATTTCATTTATTATTAATGCTTTTGTATTTCTCAGGCAGCTTAAATAGATTTCCAATACAATATTTTTCATTGATGAGAATGATAACAATAATTTCTGTGTAATTAATTCCGTGGTTGTAGTTTGAATACATCAGGATTTCTGCTCACTCGTAAAACAGAAGTTTCTAACAGTAATCAGATCAGTAATCAGAAGCATGTAAGCATCAAACGCCAGTCTCTAAGCATTGGTCATTTGAAAAACTTTTCTCCCCCTCTAGATAACCAATATCATACGTGGTTTTATTTCGGGGAGTGAGGCTTTATAAGAAACTTCAAGATCTCTCTTGTCCATAAACCACAAACTATTTCCTCTTAGAACCATTAAAATATGCTCATATTGGTAATTATAAAGGGCACTTAAACACACGGCTCACATGAGATAGACATCCACTGATTCGGAGTAAATGATTCTACTTCTGCAGATATGCTTCTCTCTCTTTCCAAACTACCGAACAGGATGGTCTTTACGTCATACTTGGAATCAGTGATTGACAGCTTTGCATCTTCCACATTCTACGAATGCTCCCTGAGGGTAACGAGTGACCAACTTTTATTCTGTTCCTTGCAGTTATCAGATAAAATGTGAAGATGTTCTGCATTTGATTTTGAGATCTGCAAGTATTCTATTAAGTAGCTTTTCAACTTCTTTTCAACATTTGCTGTTGCCTCATTAGCAACAGCAACACCTTGCGTTGCCTCATTAGTTGCTTGTAATTACTCAGTTACTCAGAGAAAAAACTGAACCAACGAAATGGATAGCAACTCTGCCTTATAATTCCATGGCAGCTCACTTTGTCTCATTAGCGACCTTTAGTGATCAACTACTGATCTGCAGCAACATGTCAACATTCATGGTTTATGACTATCTCTGACGCAACGCCTCATTTGCATTTTTCAGACAAAATCGAAACTGTTTTATTCTTTTTAGATTTTTCCAAAGTTCCAGAGTCCTCTATTTCTAAATCTTCCTATATACTTTATCTCCAATCTTCCTTGCCGTCTAACCTTACCTTCCACACATTCTTCCATTACGCACTATTACTTCTGCTAGTTGAGCAAGAGTGGAGCGGTACGGATGCAGGGGCAATCTGTGGCGGTATTGGGGGCGGAGGGGGAGGACGATGGGGTACGGGGGGGGGGGCGTGGGTGCGGCTGGGGTGGATCACGGCGGCGTGGGGTGGGAAACGGGGGGTGGAGGGGTGAGGGTGGGTGACGGGGGCGTGGGGCAGGCGTAGGAGTGAGTGGCGAGGGAACGGGTCAGGAGCGAGGGCGATGGGCGAGGGTGAGGGGTGACGGGGACGTGGGCATGGGCGAGGGCAGAGACGGGGCGTGGGTGTGGGGTGAGGGAGGTGGGTCGTGAAGAGGGCGAGGGGCGGGGCGTGGGGCGGGGGTGTGACAGGGCAGAGGTCAGCGGTCAGCGGGGACAATGGGTGCCACGTGACGCGCGGGGCATCGCATCGCATGGCAGCGCGGTCGCCTGCGCCGCATCGCCGCGTCGGCCGTCGCCATGGACGCACGCGGCACCGGACAAGCGCTGCTCGCCGCCGCCGCCGCCCTCTCCGAGTCGCGAGGTACTCGGCCACCGGCTTGCGAACGGGAACGCTCTGCTGTGCCAGGAGGCAGTTTTAGCACTTTTGTTACATTTTTACATTACGCACGAGTTAAAATCTCATACACTGCAGTTCAGTAAGAGCTCTAGCACGTTCACCGCATCTTTAATGCACTGTAATGTCGTTAAGCGCCAAAGAAGATGTCACAAATCATCACAGATTTATGATTAATTTTAGGATTCCGGACGCGTCAACGACCAAGGTCATTATTCCCGTAAAGAGTAGTGCATGTTTTCCCTCGCGAACTGGCGGATCCGGCGCCGACCTATCGTCGGCTACCAGCGTTTTAATCAACCAGGTATTTCCATCCAGCGTGGCACAGCCCCAGCCGGGACAAGCTCTAAGCTGCCGCCCGGTCTCCGGTATGAGTGGTAGTGTAGTGCTTGTTAGTGTGTGTGTGTAAGTCAGGAGTGAGGTTTAGGACAAGGAAGAGGAGATGTGGCCCGTTTGTTAGGATACTGCTCCGACATTCGTCTGGTGTTAATCGAAGAAACCATGGAAAACAACCGATCAGAGCAGCCGGCCGCTGGAATTCTCCTCCAGAGCAATTGAAGTCGACCTAGCTGACAAGCTGGTGTCGAAATTCTGCCACCGTCGGGACTCGAAACCGGGACCTCCCGGTCGAGGCACTGTGCAGTGATATCAGTTGATGCCCTGAGCCACCTCTCCCGGTCACAGATTTACATTAGCTGTACTCACGGGTGAGTTTTCGCTGTTTAAGACAAATACGCGTATATTCCTATTTAGAAGCGATAGCTTATAATACAATTGACAAATCTCGAAAGCAACTACGTATGCGATCCATGAACTAACAATTTAACCTACAATCATTAGACCAATTTGACTAAACAATTGAATTCATTGACGAACGCTTAACACAGCAAAAGCTTACGCGCACACGATGCGGTTTACTAGACATAGCCTCCATTTTTGAGAGTTTGGAATAGATTAATATTATAAACCTACGCTTGGAAGTGAACGTAAGGTCGTACCGCCCACGTAAGGTTAGTTTTAATACCAGTCACGTGACGTTATGTCAAGGCGTTTTGCAGTGCGTTATGTCAATACGTTACAAATGTGCTAAAACTCCATATTATCGCTTGGATCGTAGAAAATAATCTTTGTTTCCCGCAGAGGCGAAACCGCTAGAAGAGACACCCCGCTTTCTTTTGCTATTTGGTCCACACTTGGTCACCTGCATGAGAGCCTTATAACCCTGCTGTACTGTTCGGGTCTAAATGACCCGAAAATAAATTTGTTTTACTCTCAGAAGCATGCTTGACAAGAAAGCATTTTGATACTTCATGACTTGCTTTTGTATCTAAATGTCTTTAAATGTATATAAGATTATTGTCTATTTGTAATAGTTTTTCTAAAACAATAATGTTTCGTTATGTACTGTTATTGTCTGTGTCTCGATTGTCAAAAATCAAACAAATTAGTTGTCAGGTATAAGATTGAAAACTATGAGAGAAGAATTTTACATTTTGATAACGTGAACTTCAGTGCACTACATCGACACAAAAAATTAGTAACTTAGTTACACAAAAACAAATTATTTTAACTTGAATAAAATAAAAATAGCTACTGGTAATCCATTTCATGTAACATATGCATTCATTTACAATAGGAAAATAAACCACTGACCATTCTCTAATGATCACATTTTCATAGCTTTCGCGTTATAAACTTTTAAAAAAATCCTGATTGGATTGCAAAAACAGTTACCTCAAAGATTTTGGTGGACCTGGACAAGTCTCCCATCAGTTTACATGTCGTTTTGGATGTATGGCACGTAATAATAATCTGTAAAAATGCTAGGAAAAAGGATATTTCAATAATTGCGTCAGAATTACTGGCTACATGTATTAATGTAATTTTCTCCTATAAACAATAGAAAGAAATATATATTTTATGTTGTGTTGTTTTGAAACATATTTGAAAATTATTAACAATTTATTTGTGTCCTTATTACAACATATTAAACACACATTAATAAAAAACAATAATATCTATTAAATCGGTATATACAACAAATTATTTTTATAATCATTACTATTTATGCAAAAACCCTTCCGGCTCATATAGGCCCGAGCAGTCAAGC
>JAHLJT010008123.1:0-32632 GCA_031308135.1 Acheta domesticus
CGAGGGTCCAGATACCATTTCAAACTGATTAATTAAACTCGGAGAAGAGGCAATTTTACCGTATTTTAACAAGATTTTTTTTCATGTGTTTCAATCAACAATTCAAGAGTGCCCGACGATTGGAAGCTAGCTACCGTTGTTCCGATTTTTAAAAGTGGTGACAGAACTGTTTTAGACCAAATTATAGACAGGTAGTGCTTAAGTCGTCAGTTGTATGTAAGCTAATGGAACATTTGATAACTAACTATATTAGACCAGAATGGAACAAAAAGAATGGCTCTTTCAGGGACAGCATGGTTTCAGGAATGGTTTCTCTTGCGAGAGTCAGATAGTATCATTGTTTCAGGATATAGCAGATGAAGTTGTGATTATAGTGGGAGGGTGGACGCCGTAATAGTAGATTTTGCGAAGGCATTTGATGTTGTGCCTCACGACAAACTGGTTCATAAATTACTGCAGTCAGGTATTGACACCAGAGTTGTCGCGTGGATTGATGAGCTTCTTCGAGATAGAAAAAAGAAAGTCCGAGTTGGACAACAATTTTCAAATCTAGCAAAGGTAACTTCAGGGATTCCCCAAGGAAGCGTATTGGACCTCTCCTCTTTCTAGCTTTTGTGAATGACCTGCCAGACAATTTAATTTCAAAGGTACGACTATTTGCAGATGACTGTATATTATATCGAGTTATTCATTCAAAAGTAGATGAGGATATTTTGCAGGATGATCTAAATAGATTACATCTCTGGGCGGAAAAAAAGCATGACAATAAATAGTTCGAAAAGCAAAACCATTACGTTTGGTTGGGGCCGCAAGTATACTGAAACTCAATACCGTTTAGGCAACAAAAACATCCAAGAGTCGTGTCTTGTAAGTATCTGGGAATAATTTTTTGATAGCAAATTGAGTTGGGAAAATCAGGTAACTTTGTCGTGTCGTGGGAAAGCGTGGAAATCTTTGCATTTTACTATGCGAATACTAAAAAAGAGTACTACGAAGCAAGAGAATTAGCTTATATATCTCTAGTTCGCCCATTAATGGAATACGGGACGGTTTGTTGGGACCCTTATAGAATATCACAAAAGGAATATTTGAATAGAATACAGAGAAGAGCATGTAAATTTATTTTCCGAAGCAATAGGAAGAAAGTAGAGTGGGAGTCATTAGAAATCAGGAGGGTTAAGGCAAGACTCTGTGCTTGGTACAAAGCGTATGTCGGTTATCCAGCTTGGAAAGATATCCACATCCGGCTCAGTAGACCCATGTATTTTAGTAGAGGGGATCACAAGCACAAAATACAGTTCTGGCCACAGAGAACAGATGTTGGAAAATTTTCCTTTACAAATAGAACTATAACGGACTGGAATAAGTTGCCTGCGACAGCCTTGGAACCCTTTCCTCTAGGTCTTCAGAGATTTAAAAGTAAATAAACTAATGATATTTGTAAATTTTATTAGTTAGTAAGTTATGTTCGTTAGAATTGTTTATTATTAGTAGTAATTATTGTTACCATGATTAGTATTGTGATAATTGTTAGATGCATTGGTTTATAGTATTCGTATTGACGTGTGGTGACGTGTTGTGAAGTGTGGTGCTATATAGAAGTAGAAAGAGAAGTGAAGTGAAGTGAAGTGAAGTGGAGTGCAGTGTATAAAAAGTCGTGTATGTTAGTATAAAGTATCTGTACATGACCACCATAATTAAGAGAATTAGTAGAATTAATGCGGGTATTGTTATTAATGCATTTTTGTTAACATTGTTATCTTATTATTATGATTATTATTATATTGTCTTAAAATAATTTTAAGTTACATTGTATTTAATTCATAATTATAATATGTAGATATAATATGTAAATTTTAGTGTTCCACCACCGGGGTTGTATAAACCTACCTGTGGAAATAATAAATAATAAATGCGGAAATATGGTACTGATCAGACGTGACGCCGGTAGACGCCTTGCAGGGATACTGATCAAGTGATAATTACATCATTACATCATGTAAATGAATCAGGGATTTCTTTACCAATTGTTGCACTAAATGGCAATAAAACGAAAATCTGTATATAAAAAGACGGCAGGAGAAAATAATTAACGATAATAAATAAATCTTCTCTAAAGAACAATCATTTAAAAAATTGTTAGAAAACACATGTACACATTTTTAACTGTTCACCAATGAAACTTATCCCCGTTTTGTACATTCGAGAATTTTATATCAACTTCCGAAGGTTAACTAAACATTAATTAATTAAGGCTAATTAAACATTTGGCAGTAACAAACATCACAAATTATTAAAACAAAGTTCCTAGTCCCAATGTCATATCTACCTGTAGTGAAATAGTAATTGCTGTGCTTTTTTCCCTGCTAATTATAGAATTAATGATGTATTAGTCTCTAACATGCTTAAGACTCCTTAAACCTAACGCAACAAAGTATCGCGGAGACAAACATTTTTCTAGCTGAGCGCGGCAGACGTTCTGCCCCCATATCTCTCTTTCTCCCTCCCTCTCTCTCTCACTCTCTCTCTCTCTCTCTTTTCCCCGTCTCTTTCTCCGTCTCTCCCTTTTTCTCGTCTCTCTCTTTCTCCGTCCTCTCTCTCTCTCTTTCACCGTACTTTCTCTGTGTTATTCACATTTAATAGCAGTCTGCACATCGCTGAGCAGGTGCGTAATATGGAGAAACATCGTGCACCGGGTGAAATACCGCTGTGTGAATACCTACCGTGTGTAGCGGGTTGCCTAAAACGTTTAGTCCGTAAAATTAAAAAATTGGGGTGGATCACCCTTATCACTCAGAGGTATAAAAAATAGATAACAACATATTCTCAGACCTACTGAATATACATATAAAATTTCATTAAAATTGGTCAAGCCGTTTCGGAGGAGTATGGTAACTAAAACTGTGACACGAGAATTTTATATATATATATATATATATATATATATATATATATATATATATATATATATATTTGTGGTCGTTAGAGCGGCGCCTCCAGGCAAATGTTGACTGGCGATTAACATTCTCCTATTTTCATCAAGCTCGCACTGTAGAAGTGTAGACTAAGGATACATCTTCACTATATGGTAGAAGGATGAAAAGTCTGAGCAGCCCACGATTCCTTTCGCGCCTCAAGGCTGTTCTCCATCAACACATCCCTGCCGGATGGCGTAGACCGGAGCTGTAAACGTGAGAATCGCCGCGCAGCTGCTTTTCACCCGTCAGCAAGCGATAGATAAGAGCTGTCGCGCGCCTCTGGAGGTCAAGCGAAAAAGACCCCATTTATACAGCTGGGTTGAAATGCTCTGGGAAACCTCTTTCCCATTAGTATTTAGAAGGTTAAAATACTGTATCAGTAATAACATTTGAGTATTCCGAAAGTTAGTCCTTTTTTTTTGCGATATTTTGTCTGGTACGTGGTAGTATGATAATCTGTCTGAAGTTTGGAAGCCATTATAAACAATTGCCAGCAGTAATTAATTCTGGAGCAAATTAATCGTATATGTGTTTGTAACAAATTAGTGTTGGTAAGATTGTGGTTTGCCAGTACGAATTTATTTCCTGATTTTTTAAAATTTTTTCTGCGAAATGCGATTTTGGGCAAAAACTCCGCCAATTTTAGATCATTGTAGACATAATAATAATTAATATAAACAAATGTTATTAATTCAATAAACATCTTGTGATGAGCCCTTTGCAGATATTACTGTATTCTGCCCAATAGTTTTTATTCCGTGAATTATTGTTTAGAAGATGAACGAGAGAATGTCCATGTGATGCTTAAGCCATCATTATAAACAACTGAACGCAGTAATTAATTCGTGAGCGGTTTAGTTACTAAATATAAAGTATATTTCAGAAATTAGTTTTAAAAAATCTGAGGTCCGCCGGTACGAATTGTTTATGATTTTTAAATTTGTGCTGGTAAGCGGCATTTTTTGGTGGAGAGTGCAATGTATTTTTAAAAGAACTGTCCGGGGTAATAATTTTAAACAATTTATTTTTAAAACAAATGATGTTCTGTGAAGGAATCGGTATTAACATTTTAGTATTCCGCCGTTTTTTTTCTGCGATTTTTTGTCTGGTACGTGATAGTATGATTATTTGTCTGAAGTTTGGATGCTCGTTATAGACAAACCAAGCAGTAATTAATTCTGGAGCAAATTAGTCGTAAAATATATAGTATGTTTGTAACAAATTATCATTGGTAAGACTGTGGTTCGCCGGTAAGAATTTATTTCTTGATTTTTTAATTTTTTTCTGCGAAATGCGATTTTGTGCAAAAACACCGCCGATCTTAAAGCATTGTAGGCAAGTAATTAATATAAACAAATTGTTAATAATTCAATACACATCTTCTGATGAGCGCTTTGAAAATATTAGTGTATTCCGCCAAATAGTTTTTATTCTGTGAATATTTGTTTAAAAGATGAACGAGAGAATGTCCTTGTGATGCTTAAGGCATCTTTATAAACAACTGAATGCAGTAATTAATTAGTGAGCTGTTTGGTTAATAAATATAAAGTATATTTAACAAATCTGTGGTCCGACAGTAAAAATTGTTTATGAATTTTTAAATTTGTGCCGGTAAGCGGCATTTTTTGGTGAAGAGCGCAATGCAATTTTAAAACAACTGTCCGCGGTAATTAATTTAAACAATTTATTTTTAAAACAAATGATGTCCTGTGAAGGAATCGGTATTAACATCTGAGTTTTCCGCCGGTTAGTTTTTTTCTGCGATTTGTTGTTTGGAACGTAGTAGTATGATTATTTGTCTGAAGTTGAATGCTCGTTATAAACATTTCCAAGCAGTAATTAATTCTGGAGCAATTTCATCGTCAAATATGAAGTGTTTGTAACAAATATGTGTGGGTAAGTCTGTGGTTCGCCGGTAAGAATTTATTCCCTGAGTTTTTAAATTTGTTTTCCGTGAAATGCAATTTTTTTAATAGAGGAGAGAGATTTATTATAGTCGCATCAACATCTTGGTTATTAGCGACTATCCAAGTATTGTATTACATTGGGTGTGATTACAGAGTTTATGCCAAACATTGTATTACAGTTTAAATTTGCAATATACTTTAACTGGTCTTAATCATACTTGGGAGGAAAATTTATATAAGAAAATGGGATTAAATTTCATTAAATACGTTGATAGATTTACAAAATTTGATTATTTTATCTTGATCTTCTGATGAATGGAGGATGGCTTCGTATTTGAATCCAAATGACTGCCTCTGGTAGTTGTATATAGGGCATATTTTAAAGATGGGATCTAGGTCAAGTCTGGTATAGCAAAGTTCACATGTCGGAGGAAATGATTTTTGCAATAGATATAGGTGGCTTAAGTTGGAATGTCCACATCGTATTCTTGAAAGGACTGTTTGGTCCCTGAGGCAATTTTTATTGATAATTGGTGAGAAAAATGCGCTCGTTGACTGATGGATGTTGCTGGATTTATATCTGCGCCAAAAGCTGTTCCAGTGAAGGTTTAATTTGTGATTAATGTTTTCCCAGAAATCTTCAAATTTAATTGTTTCTGTTGGACAGATCTGGTTAATGTTCCTGGCAGCAATTTTGGCTTCTAAATCAGCAATTTCGTTACCAAAAATTTCTTTGTGAGCAGGTATCCAAGCGATTACGATTCCCCCCCCCTGCTTTTGTTATATTGTAGTGAATTTCGTGAATGCAGTTGTTTATTTCCGATCTTGATTTGCAGTTTATATCAACTGTTGTGAGGGAGTCAGTAAATATGACATACTTTTGATTCTCATGGGATTTTTTAATCTCTCTTAAGGAGAGTAATATGGGATACAATTCTGCAGTTTTTATTGAAGTTATTGGATGAAGAGTCTGTTTTAATTTGAAAACTTGCGAATAAATGGCTAATCCGACTCCATTTTTATTTTTTTGCCCCATCGGTGTACACATGGTTATAGTTTTTTGTATTTGTTAGAGTTCAATGAATTTTGTGTTCCATTCTTCTGTTGTTAATTTTCCTTTTTTATATTCTCTGAGAGTTAAATCAGTATCAATAGTATGAAGAATCTAGGGTGGAATAATACTGATTCTCTTTGTTTCCATTTCGGGAATTTCAAAATCAATTTCTTCGAGAATACCTTTAATCCTTTTGTGCATAGGTGCATACCGTGGGTTTATATCATTTGAACTCTGAGATTTCGGGAACACATCACTATAAATGATTGGATTTTTTGATGTTGCCGATTTGAGTGCACACTGAAGCGATAGAGATTTCCTTCGTTGGGTTAGTGAAACTTCTTGAGCCTCAATTAAAATGCTGCCAATTGGTGTCGTGTGGAAACATCCAGTAGTTATTCTCAGAGCTTGGTTGTGGACTGAGTCCAATTTCTTGAGATGTTTTGCTCCTGACGTGTTGTACAATATGCATCCGTAATCAGGTTTTGGGCGAATGATTGTTCTGTACGTTCGGAGAAGCACATCCATATCAGCTCCCCATTTTTTGTATGCAAGAGATTTCAAGATGTTCATTCTTCTCTTGCATTCGTTTGTTACGTACTTGATATGTGTTTTCCATGTTAATTTGGAATCAAAATACAGCCCTAGTACCTTGGTTTTCCTAACAAATGCTAGTGGTTTACCCCCTAATGTCAGAGGTGGGTTTATATCTTTATGTTTTGAGAAGACGATACATTCCGTTTTTTGGGCGGAGAACTTGGAGCCAGTTTCTTGGGACCATTCATGTAGGTGCATTTTGGATCATGTCTTGTAGAAATAATGTTTTTTCCTTTCCATAAAATAGTTATATCATCAGCAAACTTTCTTGCAATTACTGGTGGTGTAATATTTTTATCAACATCATTTATAGCTATTAGGAATAGAGAGACACTCAGCACAGATCCTTGGGGCACGCCGTTTCAATTATCGGCTCTTCAGAGAGTTTACCGTTGACCCTAGTTCTAATGTTGCGGTTCTGAAGTAAATTTTTGATGAATTCAAACATGTTTTTACCTACTCCTATGTCTTTTAATTTCATTAAGATGTATTGTATCCAAACCATATCATAAGCTTTTTCTATATCTAAACTTATTGCTAGCATATGATGGTTGCTCTCGAATGCTTCTCGGATATGGTTATCGACACTAATAAGATGTGATATTGTAGAGTGGCCGTGGCGAAAACAAATTGTGTATTTCTGATTATATTTTGATGTTCGAGTATCCAAGTTAGACGTAAGTTTATTATCTTCTCTAGGATTTTACATATTGTGATATACATATTGTGATTTGTTCGTGATAATCGACGTGTTTTATAAACTGGTCCAAATATACCCCATTAGAAAAGCAAACCACGCAGTTGCATCACGCAGTGTCGAAAGTTTTTGAAAAAGAGGCGTGCATAAGAAAATTTTAGCGATTTGGGAACGCAGTTTACTAGCGAAAACTGGAAAACAGAAATGAATAATCTCGGAATCAATGTTTGTTTTACCACAGTGCGTAATCCGCAGGCTAACCCAAGCGAACGGGTAATGAAAGAGATCTCGCGGCTGTTTAGAGTATATGTGTCGGAACACCATAATAGATGGATGGAAGCTTTTTCAATTCTAAATTACGTCCTGAAAACGTTCCCCATGGAAGCACGCGAAGACACCGGCAGAGGTGCATCTGAATAGGTTTGATGGGAAAGACCCGTTTGCAGGGATAAAGATACCCTCGGAAATCAGCGGGGTACCGGACGTGAATAACGAAACACGAATTATTTATGATCATTTGAAGACAGCGGCCGCGAAGAGGGCAAGAATCAGAAGCAATGCTTTGTGGGAACATAGACCGGGGGACGAAGTTTGATCAGGGTGCCTCAAACGTCCGTCCGTGAATTTTATAAGAAACTTTTCCAAGTTTTTCATCCTCTACAAAGGCCCGTATATAGTAGAAAAGGTGTTGGACAAAAACGCCGTTATGCTGAAAAATGAAGAGGGAAACCAAATAGGAAGTACAATTTTCGGAGCATTAAACCATACGTGCGGGACGATACACACGAGTAAGTGTGAAAGAAAAGTATATGTAAATAGTAGGATATAGTTCATAGATTAGATAGTATTAAATAAGAGTATAATATTTGTGAAAATGGTGTAAATGAAAGCTGAATCTGAACAAATACAAACCAGATGAAATGATAGAAATATTTTGGCAAAATAAAGAATATTGTATTAGATTTAAGACTGGAAGAAAGAGGACCTGGTGCTATGAAACCATGTGAAGTACCAGTGCAAGAAGGTACGAAGTAATAAGTGATTTTTTTTAGATCTTGTCATTTATTAAGCTAAAGCGAATGAAATGACGCTTAGGAGGAGGGAAGCTGTGATATACCAAGTATTCAGGAAAAGAGTAGACAAATGGCAGGTGGTTGCTAGGGGGCTTTGTTGACAAGAGATGAAAGTCGACTTTTTGTGAGTAGAAAGTTCTGTTGGTTTTGAAGGAGTGATGGTTGTAAGCATATGTGCTGTGAAGTTGTAGTCGTTCACTAAAGTAAAAAAAATATAAAATTGCTGAGTGTAGTGCAGCCTGGAAGTGATCTAAGTTATTTAGGTGCAACGCCCGCTACGATCAGTCAAAATTTGGTGATCCAGAAGTGAGAAACTAGCCACAAACAACGAAAAATCCGCAGCAATCAATAGCCAGAAAACTTTCACGGAGGTTTCTCGTCCCCCGTATGGCGGGCGGGTCGAGTTGCCCAGATTGTAAATTGGTAAGCAAATGGTAGATTTGATATTCAGTAGCAGTAGTACAAAGAAAAAGCAGATTTGTTACAATATTGATGTAAGGGAGATAGGTCTGTAGTTAGAAGCCTTTGTTTTGTCTTTTCCAGGTTTCGGTATTGGTAATAGCCATTCACCATTGTTTGGAAATACATGTTTAGTCCAAATATGGTTGTATATCTGTAGTAGCCTGTCATTTACTGTTTCAGGGAGGTTTTTTAGAAGAATGTTGGGAATGTTGTCTGGCCCGGGTGAGGAAGTTTTCAAGGATGCAATACTTGCTACAATTCTGTTGAGGAAATAGGCTTATTTAGTTGAAATCCATCATTGGCGTCGTAATTATTATCGTACATTATATCTTCTTCTTGGTTCTCTTTGTTTATTTTGAATTGGTCTGAATAGTTTGAAGAGCTTGAATTTGCTGCGAATGTATATGCTAAAATATTTGCTATCTCTTGTGAATCCGATGTGTAACTATTGGGTGCTTTTTCGATGAATTCGATCGCATTTCTTCTACAGTTACCTTCTATGGATTTTATTATGTTCCATGATTCTTTGATATTCGTTCTATAGGTTAGAGATGACACGTAGCTTATCCACGACTTCTTACGGCATTCTTTCATGGTTCTCCTACAGAGTGCTCTCATATTTTTAAATTGAATTTTGTTTTCTTCAGATTGTTGTTTTTTGTATCTATTTAGAGCATGCTTGAATTCTTGTGTAGTTCCTTACACTCTTCATTCCACCAGGGTACATTTTTGCTTTTTTTCGACGTTCCGTAGAATTGAATTGCCGAGTTTGCTGCTAGCGTTATCGTGTTTGAAAAGCTGTTGACAATAGAATCAATGTATTAAATCAATTGAATCGTATGAAATCAATTCTCATCATAATCCTTAATTTCTTCAGTAATTGTTTTCTAGTATTGTTTCCAATCTGCTTTTTTGAAGTTCCATCTTGGAGAATGTCGTTGGCATACCTCTTCACCAAGTTTTACACTTAGATTTGTCATTTATAGGGAAGTGGTCACTGTCGTATAAATCATCAAGAATGGTCCATTCACATTTGTGAGCAAAATTATTAGAGCTTATCGTTAGATCAATTGCACTAAAGCTACCGCTGCTTACATTGAAATGAGTGGGTTGGCCTTTATTAAGTACTATAGCATCGTGGTCGTTGAGGAGTGTTTCTACCAACTCCTCTGGGGTCGATTTTCTTTGAACCCCATATGGGATTGTGGCAGTTGAAATCACCTAATATCAAATACGGCTTGGGCAACAGGTCAACAATATCTTTGAGTTCATCAGCTTTAAATGAATAGCTGTTGGGGATATAGATATTACACACAATTAATACAAAAGGAGCATTTATTTTTATGACAATTCCTTCTAAGTTTGTTTGGATAGGAATTTCCTCAGCACGGAGATTATTATTTACATATATTGCTACTCCACCACTGGCATGGTTAGTGCTTGTTCTATTTCTATTGAAGCACTGATAATGTTTAATACGTCCTTTGAATTTGTTTTTAAAATTGGTCTCTTGTAAGCATAGAATGGCAGGGTTATGTACCTGGATCAGTAATTCAAGTTTTTCACATTGAGCAAAAAAACTATTTATGTTCCATTGCAAAATATTGTACATCTAATGAGTTATAAATGTTTATGGTTTCAGTAAATCACTCACATTGTTCATTAAGTTATACTATTCAGTAGATTAAGAGCTATCCTGACTGGTATCAACATCTAATGTTTCTTCTATAGAGACATTTCTTTTTAGTTTCTTTAGCATTCTATAAACCTATTTTTAATAGAACCGTTCTGTGAGTTTAGGGTATATGTCAGTCATCAATCTGATGATAGCTGGAATGTCAGGAGAATAATCTTTTGCAATAATGATTGGGTCTGGAGCACCTAATGAATTTTATAGAAACATTTTGAATTGTTGGTATGTCAGAGGAAATGCATTTCGGTGGATTCTAGTGCATCTTAGCTGGTGCAATGAGTTCTTCAATAGATTTGGGAGATGGGTTTTCATGAACAAGGGGGTCTTTATTTTTACAGTTTTTCTTCTTTTTCTTTGGTTGCTTTTGATTCATTTCATGTTTTTGTTCTCATTATATGAAGAGGATTCAAGCAGTGAGGAAGTTTCAGAGGGAAAGCTTCTTTTGTTTATGGTGGGAAAGTTTAGATTGTCCAATGGTGGAGTTGGCTTGGATTGGTTTACAGTTGTTTCAGATGGATTATTCATTGGTAGATCACTGGCAATATGTGAATCTGTTAAATTAAGATCTTGTTTTTTTGTTCATAGTCATTGAAGTGCATGGGCTGTCTGTATGTCATTCCAGTTTGCAAAGAAAACAGGTTATATTTTCTGATTAAAAATATATTCGGTAGGATGTATTTTGGTATTGAATGAGAGTGGATGGTGGTAGTTTTTTAACATCTTCTAGGTCAATGAATACCTATCTCCTGAAGCTCATTGTGTGAGAAAATCCTGGTTCTGACATACCAGCTCTAATAAATGAAATGCTGGTAGAGATTCTAATGTTCATTTGATTGAGAGCTTTTTACTTTCCCGTATACGTACGTATACACGGAGTGATATACGTAGTATAGGGAAAGTTATGTAATGCTGCGCGAAAAAATGGCCAATTTTCGGCGGAAAAAAATTAATTGCCGGGCCGTGAAAACGAATAAGTGGATAAACCAGTTGCTAAATTAAGAAAAAAAAATCCCCTAACACGTGGTGTGGTCAAAATCCATGATTTGTTGCTTCTTTATACTTAAAAATCGATTGACGGCATTCCGTCCGTCTGTCCGTCAGTGGTCAACGCTAGCACCATAAATCGTTCGGTCGATTTTCTTCAAAATTGATATTCCCCAGTCGATCTGATTCTAGTCGAAGCTTTGTGATTTTGAAAAAGATTATTTAAAATTTGGGGGTACTTTATATGAAGCCCCCGGGGATTTTCAACATTTTCTCAAAAACGGCTCCAAATTTTTTCTTTAAATTTCTTGTATGAATAGAGGAAAATACACTTTTTAACATGGCATAGGTCCGATTTAAACGTACGGCTCTGAATTTTCGAAAATTGTGAAAGTTTGAATTTTGTTCGGCGTCTTTCTCCTACTACAAAATTGAAGATAGGAGATTTTTTCTTCAAATAAAATTTGTTCTGCATATTGAGTTCGTTAATAAAGGTCATGTAAATGTTTTTCACAATTTTGGTAGTTTTCCGTGCAATATTGCGTGCAATATGTGCAATTTTAAAAAATTACAAAAACAAAATTTTCTCAAAAACGGCTCCAAATTTTTCTTTAAACTTTTGGTAGAGATAGTGGTAAATGTACTCTATCAATGACATTAAAGCCATTATGGTCTATCGGTTGGTTTTTTCAAAAATTACAAAAATGTAAATTTTTTTACTTGTCTCTCACGTCGTTAATATTTACATTATCGGCGATTTTTTTACATTATTATATTTACGAGTATATATGCTTTAAATAATGTCAAGTAAAGTTTCTTCGAAAACACTACGTTTTCTGTGAAAAGTAGCTCAAATTTCGGCATTTTCAGAAATGCTCAAACGTCATTTTCTCGTATATGGCTGCAATTTTTTTCTTGAAACTTTTGTAACGGATAGTGCTAATTACACTTAGTAGTATAGCGTGAAGTTTATTTTGAGTTTTTTTTGTTTTTTTCAAAAATTATATAAATGTAAATTTTTTGAAAGATCTCTCACATCTTTAATATGCACATTATCCGCAATTTGTAAAGATGATTATATTTGTGAGTGTAAGTGCTTCAAATAACTTCAAATAAAGTATTTTGAAAACTCAAAAATTTTCTGTGAAAATGCGCTTCAAATTTCGCATTTATAGTAGCGCTAAAACGCCATTTTCTCTTAAACGGCACATAATTTTTAAAAGAAAATTGCCATTTACGGCTAGGTTTTTGTGTTCTTTAATATTCTAAAATTAATGATTTCTGTTCTACCAATAGGAAACCGAAAAATTAAGAAAATGACAAAAAAATGTACTTTTGGCGATGATAGATAGTAGCTGGCAAGAAAGAGTATGTGGCAATTCCGAATAGCTAGCGAAGACCCAGGAAAATAGAAAACTAATACGGGAAAGTCTGTGCCATTCTGTAGCACCACTAGTTTAATTTCTTCATGGGGTATAACTGGGCATACATTGGAGATGATGACGCGTTTGTGTTTGTTTAGCAGTGGTCTAATACCTACTTCAAATTCTTTATATTCAACACTTGATAGTTATCAGTGATGGAGTCAGCAATTTTCTTTGAACTCAAAAATATACATATTCTGTTGTTGGATATGTGAGAGATAAACCTGATATTATTTGGTTTAATTATCGTGGTTAACTTACTTATATAATCCTTGATGGTGAGACCTTCATGTGTTTCCATTATGAAGGCTTGATCTTTGGATGGAAAGATTTCACTTGCTGTAGCTCCAGCATAAGATTTCTGTGCGGCAGCGTTAGGTTGCATTTCAGTAGGAGGTGAGGTTAGGACTCCCCTGTTGTCAGAAGAATCCATCCTTTGGAAGTAAACCAACCACTAAATGTGGCTGGTATAAGAAGAATCGCAAATGATCAAAGTTCAAACAGTTCAGGCACATTACGAAACTCGCGTAAATCACTTTTTAAGGTTACTACACGCGCACAAATAAATATACGACGTTCACTTAATCACGGCCACCTCGATCCTCCGAAATGCGATTTGTTGGCGAAAACATGGCCGATTTTAGAGCATACTAGCAGAGTAATTAATATAAACAAATTGTTATTAATTCAATAGATATCTACTGATAAGCCCTGTGAAATTATTTTCGTGTTCCGCCGAGTAGTTCTTTTTCTGTGAATATTTGTTTAAAACATGAAGAAGAGAATATCCTTGTGATGCTTGAGGCCTCATTATAAACAATTGAACGTAGTAATTAATTCGTGAGCCGTTTAGTTAATAATTATAAAGTATATTAAACAAATTAGTGTTAATAAATCTGTGGTCCGCTGGTAAGATTCTATTTTATGACTTTTTTAACTTTGTGACGGTAAGAGGCATTTTTTGGTGCAAAGCTCTGTGTGATTTTAAACAACTGTCCGGAGTAATTAATTGAAACAATTTATTAATAAAAAAACGATATCTAGTTATAGAATCTATATTAAAATTAAAGTATTCCGCCGATAAGAGAAAATTTTACGATTTTTTTCATTTTTTCTTTTGGTACATATTTTTAAATTGTTTAAACAATTTGTTATTTTAATGTTAAAATGGAGTAGTTAAATAGTAATTAATGAATACTTTATTGTTTCTTTTTTCTAATATTTTTGCTCTGCGTTACGTGGCTCTGCTTCAGTCTGAAGCAAGCTGTCCCTTGATTTTTTTAGGAAATGTCTGTCGTAATTAATTTAAAATTATGATAATTTAAGAGTAATTAATTAGTAGTACATGATGACGTGTAGTTTATTGTGGCCCGTTATGTGTGTCTAGCGACCTTCAGAGAGGTATTACGATGCTTAGAGGCAGTGGACAATGCAGAATCGAGTATGGAGAGAGCACGACCTCCGGGGAAAGATCAAGAGAAAATTCTAATGAAAGTGTACGAAGCAAACAATTGAAAGTAATTCCTTTTTAAGCAGAAATGAAGATATTGATATTTTCAGTTCGGGCTGTTTATGTACTTTACTGTATATCTATATTAATAAAATCAATCATTTCTGATAAATTCTATTTAATTTTGACACCATCAAATATAGTGAACCTCTGTGTTAGTGAACCAAAAATGCTAATCCCCAGAATTTCAGTACAACCGGAGTCAACTGTAAATTAAGTATGCGCTTATTTTCTCTTTCCTCCAGAGATCCATTATTCTATTGAGGAAGGCAACACCTCTAAAGCTTTCATTCCTTTAAACGAAACCAGAAGAACGCAAGTGGTGCTCGGCAGGGGTTCAGATTACCTCGTACTAGCTCATTTTGTTATCTCTTTAGACTGGGATTTTCGGATTTGTCATACCTTCTTCCCAGCTGAATTCTGTTGCCACCCAATGGACATTTTTCCACATTTTTTTAATTTTTGGGAACCCTATTAGTAAAACTGATATATGACTTTAAGAGTACTGTTACAGAAAAGTACAACCTGCTCCTATATGCACAGTTGTTGACAACTTTGGAGCGTTTTTTTTAGACAATGTTGTTTTTATGTTTCTGGAAATGCGGAACTTGATTTATTTCTCACAAAATACTTTTGAGTTTTCGAAAGACTTCTTGAATATCATGTGAATCACTTGTACTCTCAATGTGATAATGTAATGAGAAACGTAATGAGAAACCTGTACTAATGACTTGAGATTATTTAGAAAAAAATACATTTGTGTAATTTTCTTCTTCTTCTTAGCCGTTTGGTTGACCCTTATGTGGGTCTTAGGGCGCCTAACTTCTTCTTCCACTCTTCTCTGTTGTTCCAACTCCCAGGAGGTATCTGCCATCCAGCCAATGTCTTCTCTACGTTGTCTCTCCAACCAGATCGCGGGCGGCCTCTTTTCCTTCTTTCTTGCGGTTGCCAATCCAAAAGCTTCTTTGGAAGTCTATTGCTCTGCATTCTCTGCACGTGTCTAAACCATAACAGTTGTTTCCTTTCAATTTCGTGTAGTACATCCTGCTTCAAACCCATAATCTCTTTAATTCTTTCATTTCGTATTTTCTCTCTTCTTGAAATGCCAGCTGATCTTCTAAGAAAGTCCATTTCCATTACCCTCAACTTTGTTCTCATTTGTTCCGAGAGTTGCCATATCTCAGCACCATACAGTACAACACTTTGGATTATTATTCTATATTTCATGAGTTTTGTTTTTTTACTTATGTTCTTGTCCCATAGGATAGAATTCAGAGAACCGATGAGTTTTCTGCCTTGTTTAGGCCGTTCCAAAACCTCTGTCTCATAAAGTCCCTACTTCCCAATTTTTACCCCTAAATATTAAATTTCTTCAGTTTTCTTAATTTTGTTTCCTGTGCCCATAGTTATGTATTCATTATTAGTATTTAATGCCCAGTACATTATTTTTCTTAAGTTGAGTGTCAGTCCCCACTTTGCGTATTCATCTCTGATCCTTATCAGATGATTTGTGTAATTTTAATAATATTAAAAGAATAAATCAGATGGGCTTTAACGCCATTTTAGCCAGTGCATGTGGCACCATCTGTACAAAAACCCATTAGTGCATAGCGTCCGGAATGAGGAACATAATGTTAAACGCGATTCCAGGGAAGAAAAATAAATTGGCTTAAAACTCAGTAAAAGCCTTTCTTACAAATGTGTTTCTCTTGACCTTAGTAGTGCTTCCGTTTTTTTCTCGTTTGGTACTTGTGCCAGAAGTTAAAGGCAAAGATGGCGACAAAACAGTATACGGTATTGAATCACGAGTAGGAGATATTGTGTCAGTAGTTTGATATTGTATCAGTATATTGCAATTTACTTTATACATTTTTTAAAAAAATAATCACGTTTTGTTAACTACTTTCCCTCTTAGAATGGAAATAGAAGGACAGGGATGAGTGTGGGGTCTAACATGCGAGAGTTCTGGCACGGGTACGCGGATGTAGCAGGGGAAAACTTGTGCTATGGCACAACATAAAGAACAATGTTTTTACATTAGCTAAAGTAAAATAGCTTGAAATAAATGAAAAGCTAAAATCAAAACGCGCTAGCCTACAATTCTACGTGAATTAATTTAAAAAAGCAACTAAATTTAAAATTACAGAAATAATAGAGCAAGTCACTCGACAATTGCCAACGATCGCAGTTCAAACGCACAATTTAAATGTTGGTGGTAACTGGAAGTATGTACATCAACGCCCAGCTGCAAACTCATATTGTAAATAATACACCGTTTGATGTTAAGCTCAAGGTGTCTGTTCGCTAAGACATTCAATATGCAAACATCGTTTGAGCAAATTCCCCATATACCGCAGTGAAGTCTAACCCTACCAATTGTTTCTAATTTGAGTACAAATGGTATTTAGTACTCAAACGTGAAAATATTAGTTTCATTATTTTTTTGGCTCGGAATTGCTTTGCTTGAGGAACGTAAGAACGCAGAAAATAATCCAATACTTTGTAGTAGACAAATAATCTTTCAATTTTCGCACCCTAGCAAGCTGACACTGTGACTCTCCAAAACCCCCATCTGTTCCTCATTGCAAATCAAGGAAAGTTAAATAATATTGCAAAGATTAAGGTTGTACTAGCCCGATCCGGTATTTTTGCAATACTTTACTTACCTTTCTCAAGAGTAAAAACCTTTTCTTTTATTTTTGTAACTATCAAGGAAAGCGAAAAGCTAACTCTCAAGGAAGATCGAATAATTTCTTCAAATATTATTTTTAAAGAATATGACTTATTCAAGAACACCTCTCTATAATGCTGAACTATAGAAAGATGTTCTTGATTGAAAATTTGTTTCCAACATCAATTGCGTTGTTATTTTGTGTGATATTCTGTAAGTATATTAGACGTTACATTTATACATTTTTTAAACAAATAAAACATGTTTCATTAACAAATTTCCATCTTAATGGAAAGGATAAACAAATGGGTAGGGAAAGGATGGGGTTTAACATGCGAGAGTTCTCGCACGGGTACTCTAGTAATATTTTATTTCTTGAGCTGTAATAGTATGTGGCTACTTTGAGGAAAATAACCATCTGCGAATTTCTTCATGAGAATTTTTTAATATTACGGTCCACTAATTCTTATTGTCATTATTTACATGACTATTAATATTAAAGTAAAGAAAAACCCTCATATTCCAGACATTCTCGAAACCTATAATACATTCTGAAGAGCATGAAATCCAAGGGGCCCAGCAGGGCCTGTTTATGCAAAGGTGGGTGAAAAGGAAGAAAATTCCGTAACTTCCATTGCTTAATCCATCTTTAAGTTTAGGTTCATATAGATGAAGGAAATACATGGATATACTAAGCCTTCCAGGAAGATCTCTTTAACCTTTAACCCTTAGTCACTCGCGCTGGCGTACTTTGTACGCCATTGGAACTGTTATCGCCGTAGGTGTGAGATAACATCAGCGCGCGTTCTGACATTTGACCTAACCTTGCAGAAGGCATTCAGCTACATCCTCCTCGATACTCAGTTGCGTAAGATTTAGTGTATTAGCTATACGATTGTATTTCCGTTGGAAAGCGTTCGTTGGCGTACTTTGTATGCCGCTCGGATACCAATGTATGTATTAATTTTCTTTTAATTATCACAGTTTTTTTTAAATTTATAGACGTAATTAAGTTAATTTATTTTGTTTTACATTAGGAACAATACAGAGACATATAATTTATCGGAAAATAATTATTACGTATTGTGACGGTACAGAATAATCAGAAAATAGGCGAATAATTCTGTGTATGTTTTTTCTCGGCGCAATGAGTCAGGCTGTAGGTTCGCGTTTCGCTGCCTTCCTTACAGGCGGCGGGCAAGGGGCTAATTCGTTACGGGCAGGTGCAGGGTCGCTCCCGCCGGACTGGCGCCGGCCCGGGGAAGTAGAAAAACCGTCGTTTTAAAGACGGGCATCACCCCTTTGGGAATATCAGCGGAAATTTCCACGTGGCCCGGCGACCACCCTGCATGTGTTTATCACATTGCTAGAGAGAGAGAGAGAGAGAGAGAGAGCGATTGGCGGACATTTCCGGCACTGAAATTTGTAGAACGTACGAAGTGATTGGCGCTTCGCGAAATCAGACGTAATAGCTCCGGGCCAACAACGAGCAGCCTTGTAAAATTTTGGTAGAATGTTCTAGAAGCTTTTGAAAATGGGAAAGGGGAGAGAGGAGCCTGTGCGAGATTGAACCTTTAAGATGATCATTCCTGTGAGAACCTCCGTACGGGACAGCCGAGTCGAGGGGGAGAGCTTCCGAGTGTGACTCGCAGGCGAGATCGCAAACTTTACTTTGTTTTATTCCCCGATGTGGCGAGTAGCCGTCAGAGAAATTCACGGGAAAGTGAATCCCGTCAAGTAATAAAACTGAACCTCATTAATTGCAGGGCGAGTGCCCATTTATTAAGTTTTATTTGGCTGAACATCAAAATCAGCCACGTGATCCGTCATCTCGTTGTTTGTCGATAAATTCGGTGAAATTGCCTGAGTGTCTGCATCCCCTGGACGCGGAAGTGTCTCTTCCGCCTGCACGTCGAGGACAGCATTTTGCTACGAGAACGAGGGAGGCCCTGTCGGCTCTGAGGAACGCTACGGACATTCACCCCAGGAGGTCAATGCCCGTTCCGGTGATTGTAAAACTTTCGGCCGAGCTCCGGCCCATTGTCATTCACCTTCGCACGGCAACCCATTAAACTGAAGACCTTTTCTTTGGACTGCATGGCATAAATTCTTTGCTGGGAATGAAAGGCCGCGCCTGGCCATCTTCCCTAGTTAATTATTTTCAATTAAAATTGTACTACAGTCATTAAGGTTGCTAGCTGTAAGACAAAGTATTAGCCTTTAAATATAACACCTATTAAATTATATGTAAATATAACGGGGGGTCTGTAAGACCCCAATTTTAAAATATGTATATTTTTACCTGAAGGTTTTTGAAAGTTCTGTAAATATTTTTTAATTATACTTTAAGTCCTTTTAATAGAGCTAACAGTGTTTTTGAGGGAAATTAATGTAATTGTATTAAGATATTAGCATCATTCATAAAACATGACACATTTTTTGACAAATGTGTAGAGATTTGGATGAAGGTTTTTTTGTTTTTAAAACAAAATATCACTGTTCAACTTTATATTTTATTAAAGGCCATAAAAAGTACTGTAACCTAGTATTAATAATAATAATAATAATAATAATAATAATACTTTATTGCACAAAAAAGTACAACGGCGAGTCTCAGTAATTAAATTACTGCTTTTCAGACTAACCACAAGAAAAATACAGATTATAAACATAAATCAAAAGAGAATAAGAATAAGTTGAAAAAAAGCATAAATGTAAGTACATGAGGATTAGAAATTGAAAAAGTTACATAAGTAAAATATAATTGTAAGTGTATAGCAGATAATATGAGGCAATATAACATAACAGGAAACACTGAAGTAATGCTAAACATATACATCAAGAAGGTTACAGAAAATTTAACATAATACATCAAGAAACATTGAAGAAAGATTAAAAATTAAGTTTAATAAATTTACAAAGTTTTTCACAGAATGATTTGTAGGGAAGGGTTTTAAGCTCATGAGGGATTAAAGTGTAGAAGTGTGGACCAAGATAGCTAAAGGATGCCTCGAATTTGGTAGTACGATGAACGGGAATAACAAGTAGGAAATTGGCAAATCGAGTAGTACGTGAAGCAGACTCATTTGATTGTGAAAAAAGTTTAAGCCGATCCCGAAGATAACTGGGAGAATTAGAGGAGAGCACAGTGTACCAGTAAACATAGGTGAAATATCCATCTCTGTCTCATGGTCAACCAGTCTGATTTATCCATGAATGGTGATATATGCTCGTATTTCCGAACATTGAAACAGAACCTCAAACACGCATTCTGAATAGATTGAACTCTAGCAAAATTTCTTTGAGATAGTGCAGGGTTATAAACAATATCACTGTAATTAAATAACGACAGTATGAGAGTATTGCACAACATTAGCTTGGTTGTCTGTGTTAATTGGTTGCGATATTGATATAGGGATCTTAATCTCAAATATGCTGCTCTACATTTGATTAACACATGATGATCAAAATTCCATCCACTGTCCATCCATAAACCAAGATTTTTAGCAAGATCAACATGACCAATTGAATGACCATCAATTAACAGCTGAAAATTATCCGTATTTGCATTTCTTAGACGATTTGTAGGGTCTAAAAAGAGATACACAGACTTATTAGGATTTAAAATTAATCCATTCTCCATAGCCCATTTATGAATATTACCAAGATCCACATTTAAGCAATCAACAGCCAATGAAAGATTAGATGGGTGAAAGGAATAAATTAATTGAGTATCGTCTGCATACATCTGAATCACGGAGTTGAAGGATAGATGCATTAAATCTGCAACATAGATGTTAAACAGAAGGGGTCCTAGAATGGAGCCTTGAGGTACCCCCTCGAAATAAGAAGCGTAGAGATGTTGTTTTTGTATTATCATTATCTTAAAAATGTAAACAGTTTTCTTATAATACCTTAACAAATGAGACGTTATTTAGATAAAAACAACTAAATATACTTCATTAGAGATTTGATAGAAGTAAAATTTGACTGAAAAATGAAAACAAATGAAATTTTAGATATTATTTTAATTTACACACTTAAAAATAACTTTTGTGTAAAAATAAATTAAAACTATTGAAAATCGTGTTCTAAAAATAAGGATCCAAATCCGAGTGGCAAAGCTCTCCGATGTTTCTTTGTTATCACTCTCATCTAGTAAATCTCGTTTTAGGTGTAAATTATCTTTAATGTTTGATGTTATTTTGGGTATAAAAATTCTTAAAACCAAACAAAAACCAAAATTGCAACTTTGAAAAAGACACACGTAAATATAACAGTGGGGTCCAGCAAACCCCAAAGGCACTTCCGCACTCAACTGCGAGGTTAGTAGCAGACTATTAGAAGGCGGCAATTGTGCAAACCCTTCCAAAACGTACTAACTGAATTTACGTGGGAGTAAAATATCCCAAATATTTATTTTCTAATTAAACGTATATAAAAAAAATTTGGTTGGGGTCCAATAGACCCCAGGGTTATATTTAAAGTTTAGATTTGTGTTTTTGCTCGACTGCGCCTTAATATGACGCAAAGGTTCGTTCGCTGAGCACACGCGACGGAAGTAAATTTAAGGTTTTGTTCCATTTTTTGAAAGTGTTAAATTACCACCTCAAATCTTTCTAATTAAAATTTAATTATTCAAAATCATCAATGACACGTGTTCTCATTCTGGAGTCGAGCCACGTACATCCTCCCAAACCAAAATGTACAGATTCTCCATCGCTAACAACCGCTGAGCTGGCCGGCACCTACTCAGGTAAGGTGGAGAACCTATTCGACGCCGCTCGATTTGGGTTTGACGTCACTGACGACGACCGCGTGCGTGCGTGCGCGCGACCGGAGTGGCTCACAAAATTACAAAAGAATTATTACATGGGAAATCGTCATAAGACGAGATTTTCGATGCTGATTTTGATTTTGATTTTGATTTTGTTCTGAGCTTGATTTTGCTAGTGATTATTCAAGCAGCGATTTAGAGTATATAGATGTTTTCATTGTCAAAGACAAGGTTACGACGTGGAATAAAACACAGGTTTTCAGCAAAATTACAAAAAGTGGAAGTCGTGATGATCAAGAATAATTACCAACAAAGTTAAGAAATCACTGTCACATTTGCGAAAGAACAAAACAACGCTCTACTCCAATTATTACTGCACTTACTACTAACTAATGCAACAAATGTACATTCAACGAACATATTTTTCAAATGCAAAGTCATCAAATGCAAAAATTATTTTGAAGCCGAATATGCTACATTTATAATCATTATTATTTAAGAAAAATTGTAATACGTATGTATTTCAAATTAAACTAAATAACAATTATATCCAAATATTATTCAGGCGTCACAGAGCTCATTTTCCTAACAAAATAAGCTTGGCGTACAACGTACGCCACACGGGTACTTGTGTGACAAAACATAGCGCGAGTAACTAAGGGTTTAAGGTTACAACATTCAGTGCAGAAAACACGCGCCGGAAAAAGAGAGTTAAATGGACGTCTCGGTATCAGGTTGAAGCACAATGTGGGGAGTTAAGCGATCAGAGCGAAGAATTGGTACATACGAGTTGCAACGGGGCTCTTTCAAAGAGTGGGAGTAATCATCGTGCAGAATTATTGCGGCTAATGAACTGACTGATGTTTCCGAGCACATTAACTACTATGGTATTGTAATGATTCGTATCCTTACATAAGGAAAGTCATCGCAATGAAGCTGACTATACAAGGCGAACGCTTTAGTGCGATAGCGGACTATAGCAGATTCGACAAATGACCGCAGAATGGCGTGCGGACATTTTTGTGTATCACGACGCCGCGATAAATAAATGCGATTTCAAGATCGTGCATAGTTTGCAGGAAAATTGAGACCATTTTTGTATATGGGCGAACATAATTTATAAAGTGGCAAATGTAGTTTCTTTAATTAAACAGAGTGAATGTGTCCCGGAAGTTGTCAAAAAGACAGTTGACGAATAATCTCTGGTGCAAGTGACTTAAAAATTACGAACTTTAGGACTGGACAATGTGAATTTTTTATGTTTTGAACAAATAAACAATTAGAAGGGCAAATGATGGAGAGAGTGTGTTTTGTTGGGGCAAAGTTTTGGTAAAGAATCCCAACAATGCTTTTCGTCAAATGATACTTGAGTCGTGGAGTCGAGGATCGCGTGTTCAGTCGTTCAGTGTGGAACATCATAATGGTGGAGTATTGTCGCGACATATCTTTAACGTAAATGGAGGAGAAACGTTTAATCACATGGTGATCGGCGCAACCGTTCTTTTAGGGGTTGTCCTGGACGTCACCGAAGATTGGCGCATGTGCATTTCTCTGTACAGCATGAATGTGTTTGTAAATATTGTGTGGATGAATGTTTATTCTTTGTTCTAATTGTTGATGTTATTGTGATGTGTTGTTTATGTTTTCTTGGCAGAATGTTCAAAAACCCTGAAGGTAACGTAATAAATAGAAACAGACATGAGGTGTTTGTTATTTCGTTTTTTCATAATGAAATTTGTGTTTGGGGCTACTATACACATAATGTTCATGAGTGGACTGTATGAATGGACTGTAGTAATGAAGTACAGTAGTCCCGAGACCCTTTAATAGCTCTTGGGATTAGGTGGCAGGTGGCAGGTTGGTAGCAGGTCAACTTTGTCGTAGGGAAAGCGTGGAGATCCTTACATTTTACTATACGAATACTAAAAACGAGTACTGCGAAAGCGAGAGAATTAGCTTACATATCTCTAGTTCGCCCATTAATGGAATACGGGACGATTGTTGGGACACTTATAGAATCTCACAAAAGGAATATTTGAATAGAGTACAGAGAAGAGCATGTAAACTTATTTCCGAAGCAATAGAAAGAAAGTAGAGTGGGAGTCACTAGAAATCAGGAGGGTTAAGGCAAGACTCTGTGCTTTGTACAAAGCGTATGCCGGTTATCCAGCTTGGAAAGATATCCACATCCGGCTCAGTAGACCCACGTATTTTAGTAGAGGGGATCACAAACACAAAATTCAGTTGAGGCCATAGAGAACAGAAGTCGGAAAATTTTCCTTTACAAATAGAACCTATAACGGACTGAAATAAGTTGCCTGCGACAGCCTTGGAACCCTTTCCTCAAGGTGTCATAGATTTAAAAGTAAACTAACAAATGATGTTTGTAAATTTTATAGTTAGTAAGTTAGATTTATTAAAATGGTTATTTTATTATTATTATTATTATTATTATTATTACTGTTATTAATTATTGTTATCATTATTAGTATTGTGATAATTATTAGATGCATCGGTTTATAGTATTTGTATTGAAGTGTGGTGACGTTTTGTGAAGTGAAGTGGAGTGCAGCGTATTAAAAGTCGTATATGTTATTATAAATTATCTGTACAGAAACATCATAAGTGTAGAATTAATGCGGTTATTGTTATTAATGCATTATTGTTAACATTTATTGTTATCTTTTTATTATTATTATTATTATTATTATTATTGTCTTAAAATAATTTTAAGTTACATTGTATTTAATTCATAATTATAATATGTAAATTTTAATGTCCGCCACCAGGTTGCATAAACCTACTTGCGGAAATAATAAATATCTAAATAGAACAAGTTCTTTTGCAATTGACATGCCTTTCTGACTTGAAAGTAAAGCACCTGACACACCTATTGTTGGCTTCCACGAATGCCAGCCTGTCCTTCCTTGACATATTCAAAAACTCAGGACAATCGGCTAAATAATGTTCTGATTTACATTTTGGACATTTATAGCCAGGGTAAGGTTTGTTTGATTTACCATTATTATTATTATTATTATTATTATTATTATTATTATTATTATTCTTTACAAATCGAGATGAGGAAGTTGGCATGACCACTGAGGCCTCTTGTTGGTGTTGTAAAACTTTCATTAATGACTGAAAGTCAGGATAATTGTCAGTGTCCAAGGATATAACTCCCACTCCCGGAGAATGTTATGTGGGAGTCCTTTGGTCACAAGAGCAATTAATAATACGTCAGCAAGATCAGAGTCTTCTTTGAGGGCTAATAGTGCATTAATATGCAAGTTGAAGAAATCAATTAAATTTTGTAGGGACTTGGCACAGTCCTAATTTGATTTAGGGGGGTTTAATATAGAAGTCAAATGTTGAGCAACAATTAGTCTAGGGCAATCAAATGTAATTTTTAATAACTGCCAGGCGACAGGGAAATTAGAATCTGATAATGGAGATTATGTAAAATTGCCCTTGCATCGCCCTCTAAAGCACCATTCAGATAGTAAATCTTGAGGAGTCTGTTAGACATGGATTATTAATAACAATGCTTTGGAAAATATCCCTAAATTTTGGCCATTCTAAAATATTACCAGAGAATGTTGGCAACTTCATTTCAGGCAATTTGAATGGGATTGAACTCACACTCAAGGCTTCTGAAGCACATGAGGGAACAGGTGAGGCTGGGGGTGATTCAGGAATTAAACGTTTATGTTGCGATATGGCAACCTTTGCCCTAGCACTAACCTTGCAATATCTATCATTTACTTCACTCAGAAGCTATAAGTAATTCTGAGTCAGAATCTAACTCATCGAAAAGGCCTTGATCCTTGTCATACATGTTGTCTAATTTATCAGATCTAATTATTAGTTCTCGATATAAGGGCTCATCTGGGTTGTTGAATTCATTAATAAAATGATTCAAGAGAGTTAATGGTATTATTTTAACCTAGTGAGCTGAGTCTTGACAGCTCTGTCTGAAGGTTGATGAGCCAGTGGTTAATAATTAATAGGGTCACCACGCAAAGCAGAAAAAATACACAAATGAACCCAATAAACACAATAAAATTGAAATAGCACTTCCGTGGAAAATAAACACTGCACTGAATTCACTGAGCATGCACACTTTGCAAGGCAGAATCAGCGGATTGCTTCCTACTTACATTAACATGATGAACAACTGACTGCTGCTGGCCAACACTTATTTGTAATGATACTTGGTCACAGATAAAATAAACACTTAATTGAATTGCCATCAAATGACAGTGGCAAATTAAATTGATTAGCACACACTGCATTGAAATTTGCTGCTTGCATTCAAATAATTAAATTAAATTCCTTAATGAGTAACCTTATGCTGCTAAAAACTGAAAAAATATTACTAACACAATTATAATACAAGTTGCAAGCAGTAAACACAGACTTCATGTGTGCTAACTGATTAACACAGTGGCAAACACTTCACACAATGAAATACCTGAAAAGAAAAGACAAAACACAGACAAAACACTTCATAAATTTTGTAGAACACAAAAACAAGTTAATTTGCTGTTCATGAAATTTGAAAAAGAAAAGAATTGCTGTTACTGAGCAATTAAATAGTTGCATCAATTTAAAACTTGATTACAGTGGTGAACAAATTTATATTCTGCCCACAAGATTTTTATAGAAAATTATTTAGCTGTGCAGGCTACACCTTATGCACAAAACCTTTACATTAAATAGCAATAGAAAAATTTTACTGAACACATTAAAATTTTTTTTACTTTGAAAAACACATTGATTGGGGCATTCCTTTTGCACTGATAGGAACTTTTCACCACACAAAGAACACTGCTTTTGAAGCGCACATTAATCGGTGCACAATTTTTTTACAACTGAAGACTTGTTTCTTGTAGCACGTATTGGAGTTGGCGGCATTGAAGAATAGTGGTTCGCTACTCGCAGAGCACGGTCAACACTTGCAGCTTCGAAGCACGCTAGTTCATATACCATTAGGTCACAGTTTCAAAATCGGGCTCGAAGGACCATGTTCGGGGCTACTATACACATAATGTTCATGAGTGGACTGTATGAAAGGACTTAGTGATGAAGTACAGTAGTCCCGAGACCCTTTGATAGCTCTTGGGATTGGCGCAGGAGTGCAGGATGCATACACGAGCAAAGTTCCAGCACAAACAAGATTTAATAAGTAAATGTCACTTACAAGAAGCACAGTATTAACATGAAAATTTCACTTGGTGCATTAATACCCTGTCCAAGCATAGTTATTGCAGTGACTCCGTGCACCGCCGTGGCTACCTTGTGCCGACCAGAAGCAGCCGCGAGTTACATAGTTCAACCAAAATTGCGGGCGCAAACCCACGCAAGAGCGACAGACACAATTAAAGCGTTCACTGCCACGATTGAACAATTTATGTGCGAGCCGTATGCAGCTCATTTGCACGATTATACATTTTTGCACGCTACTGCGCGAGCCCTGAACACACGCGACTATCCTTCACGGTGTCTTTCTGTGGACTGCCGAATTCGGTTGAGCCGAATTCGGTTGGGGCAGAGACGTTAGGAATGGGCTCTCACGCGCGGCAGAATTGGGGATGGCGATGGCCAATTATCATTTGCCATTTGATCTGGATTTGGAATGATCTGGGCGGTTTTTGTCCGTTGCTCCTGCAACAGACCGAACTGGGGGGGGGGCAAGATGGCCAGGCGCCACAACGTGCGAGCCGCCTCCGCCCGTTGGAAGAATTCGCGGAAGAGCGGATGTGAAGGCGATACGTGATTTCACCGGCTCAACGACCGCGCTCTGCCGGTTACGTAATTCAACTGTTCTGCCTTGCTTGTGAAATAAACGTATTTATTTCTGCTTTGCTGTGGGCCCGAACAATCTGAGTTGTCATACAGTATTTTTCTCCGTAAGTTTAGTGTATCTCTTATCCTGGGAATTTACAGGATTCTTCCCTCACTGTATGTTGAGATCTAGAGCGGATCTATACCGTCGGATTACAGGGAATTGCTAATATCTTCCCTCAGTTGGCCCCCGCCCCAGCCGTGAGACAAATATCTTACCTTACCGACTGGTTTTCCAAGATGTGAAGTGGCGTAGTGCGTGTCTATGTGTGTGTGTGTGGTGAGAGAGAGAGAGCGAGAGACGGGAAGAGTGTAGGGCAATCAAAAAGTAGGAAAACTTGAGCGCGGTTCACAGTCCGTTCGTTGGCTGTTGCTATGTTTTTTAGCTGGTATTGATCAGAGAAACCACGGAGAACTACCGATCAGAGCAGCCCGCTAGATTTCTGCTCCACACAGCGGCCTAGGACCTTCCGGTCAGTCCCTGCAGAGACAGCGAGAATGATGTGTGCGAATCAATCTGAGCTAAATCAGACAGCTGTGCGAGCACTTCGGTCTCGGACTCGATTCGGCGTTGTTCCGATCTAGGGAATCTCCAGGTGAGTGTCAACGATGCAGAGAACACGATGTCCTCAATCCAGCTCTTTAACGGTCTTGTTGCAGACCCTATTTTTACTTTCTCGCGACACTTCCTCAGTAGAAAGAAAGTTATGTAATGCTAAGACGGGCAATTTTCGGCAGAAATACTCTTAGTACAGGGCCCTAGAAATGGAAAAGTGGATACATCCAGTTGCAAAATTTAGAAACAAATCCCCTAACACTTGGTGTAGCTAGAATGCATGTTTTGTTGGTTTTTTACACCAAAAAATCGAATGACGACAAATCGTTTGTCTGCCGATCTGTTCATCTGTAAACAACGCTATCAGCTATACTGGGAGCAAATCTTCTGCCGACTTGACAGCCGGGAGTGGGGGAGAGCGATGTTGCCACTTACTCGGGCGTCAGACACGTGTTCGTTCTTGCGTCAGATCAGCTGTTGATGCATACACGTCCAATTTATTGTATTTTTGGTAGAATTGTAATAATGACACTAGTTTATTTGATGAAATTCTGTTACACAATTTTATCGCAGTCCCTTACACTATAATCCTGCCAAAGCCAGCAATAACGAAACATTTTTGCACAAGCAGATTAAAGTAAGTACAGCGATACGCGTTTTAAGAAGGAAGATGCATAATGTTCATTGTGAAAGATTTATAAGAGGGAAGTATCTAAAAGCAAGACATCTTGGTTTGAACACATACCTTTACAGAACGTTCACACTCACACAAAACAAATTGCAGGACTTTTCGAAGTTACTGACTTTGCCTGTTATTTACAAGGTTTTCAAAGAGGCGTCCTATTGAATGCATTGGCATAAAAATGAAAATTAGATATGTCCCGTAAAGTGGATGTACTAATACATCGTGTCATAAGTATATCAGCCTTTAAGTAAGCCTTTAACACTAGATGTCACAACCGCTCACACGATGCATAACCTAACAAGTAATGGCGCTCCTCTTGACGCTCGGCGCTCTTCAATTTTCAGTTGCTTCGCGCTACTACATTTCATTTGTTTCTTAGTAAACGTCGGCAACTCTGTTGTGACATCATCACAATTTGAAGCCTCTGATTGGATAACGGAACCCCCTCTCCCCTCTCAGCCTGGAGCTGTCAAGTCGGCAGAAGATTTGCTCGCAGTATAAACAGTTCAGCCCATTTTCTCCAAAATGCGTATTCCCCAACGATCTGGGAGATTTCATAACCTCTAAAATTCGAAACCAATATGTTAATTTACGGAGGGGGGGGGTTTACGTGAAGCCTCTGGGACATTTTCAAAATAAAAAATGGCTCAATCGTCTTTAATAAAATACTGTTGTTGAATAGTGTGGAGAACGTTTAAAAGAATTGTGCAGGTATCATGTCCTTCAAAAACCATAATTTTTGATATTTGCAGAAATTAAATTTTTTTACAGCGTTTTCCTACGACTACAATTATGAAGATAGACATCTTCCCCTTATGAACTATGTTCCTTAATGATAGATTTTGAAATAAGGTCAGGTATAATTTTTCGAAAATTTGAATACTTTTCGCGAAATTTTACGAGAAATTACGTGCTACTTTAGCACCACTTCTTCAATTTGGAAGACTTTACCCAAATTATCCCATTTACTAGAAATGTATTTCCAATATTCTCTACTAACAGATTGTACAAAAGTGCTGGTGCCAGTTTGATTGTATACATTTGTGCTTTTCCCAACGCATTCGCCCAATCCAATGGCATGCTCTATTTATTTCTCACCTTTGTGGGTATCGTCAGCTGGAGCACTGCAAAACAAATGCGCCAAGTAGCCGGGAGGTGTACGTTTTTAAAGAATAATCGAGAATAAAAAAATGTGTATTTGAAGGAGACCTTCACAGCAAATATATCTGAACCCATTTTATTAAAGGACGTGTGTTATTAATTCAGCCCGCTTCTGTTTGTTTGTCGGTCTTAAGAAATCAACGCAGTGTGCAACATGTATTGAATAAAAGAGCACACTTATTTTTGCGTTTCACCTAAAAAAGTAGTAATGAAATCAGAATATTTACATAATTGAAGAAGAATTCTCTCAATTCTTTCTTCTAATTATGTAAAAAAACAACTGAACCGACCTATTACTCGACAGTTTTGTCAATGAGTTGAATTATAAACCAATAGTAGTTATCGTGTGAGAGTATAACACAAAAGTGCAAATTTGTATTGCAAAGTGTTCATGATTATTTTATTTGTGCACCCTACCCAAATTTTTTCTCTTTAGCGTCACCGCTCTATTGCTATTGTTTTCGGCGGGTGACGTCAACGCGGTGTGGGACGGAGGTATGGCACAGTGATCGTTTGGCCGCGGTCGGGAGCAGTCATAGTTGCTGGGGAGAAGGCACAGGTCCGTCCCGCTATTTGGGTTTCTATCTGTATTGGTGATCAATCTGTGAACACCCATTTGAAAAGTTTGTGTACAAATTATACTAAATACATACAGATCTGTGAACACAAGGGAAAAATGAATCAGGGCCCGACGATGAGTGTTTTTCTGCCGAATATTCGCAGTTTTCTCGCGCACCTTTACATAACTTTCTCTTATTACGAAGTATCTTTGTAGGGACGAGAAAGTAAACAGAAGACAAAAGAGTTCTGGTATCACTCTTGGAGACTATTAACTTATGTTTAACGGAATATTTGGATGAACGTTAAAAACGAGTGACTTCCGTTTGACCTGTTGCAACATTTCCGGGCAGTTCAGAGAGGTGAGACCCAAGGAAATTCAGCAGAGCATGTTTTCCTATGAGCTGATGGCATTTTCTGTACAAACATGAATGGCACTGGCTCTGGCGCGCGCACATTGGATGTTTGCCAAGAACATTGCGCTTATAAAAGAGAGTTATATAATTATGCTAAAAACTAGTCTGGAAATTTTGGGCAGAAATAGAAATTTGGTTGCGTTACCTCTCTCTCTCTCTCTCTCTCTCTCTCTCTCTCTCTCTTTAATTATTTTCCAAGGGCTTATTTACCACCTATACTCACAATCCAAAATAACAGTTTACATGTATTTTTCCTTCGTAAAATATTGTAAAAGTTAAGCTATGTACAAAATTTGGTTGCAGATCTTGGTTTTGGCGTCCTGGAGAATCTTTGCCATTAAACAAATTTTAACAGTCAAAAAAATTCTTACAAACATTTACCAGCTCCGTTTACAATAGTTTGTTATAGTTCTCACTTTGCTTACAGAAATCTGGTAGCAACGACATTATCTTTACTTTTAATAAATGTTGGCTCTGTTATCTAGTTGAGCGTGAGCTTGAAAATCGCTTGTCTGCTTGAATTTCCTTCGTAACAATTTCCTAAACTGCATGCCCACACAACCACGCCTGCGATCTCGCAGGTCGGCTGAACAAAAGATGGTATCTTTCTCGGACACCTGTCGGTCAACAAACTTTTTACGGGCAAATGAAACATGCCAACCCAATAGAACCAAGCAATACCTTTTCAGCATTTGGTGAAAATATGGCTGTTAGCTTCTACAACAGTGAACTGATTCCTTTAGGGAAGGAAAACCTGGTTAACTTTCCAGAAGTCCTTCATGTTCCGGCTTTATTTTATAAATGCGGCATTTAGGAAGGCATTATCGAGGATGATGCTTGTAAAACATTAAAATGGTGACCATTATCAGGGTGATACCAGGATGATACTTGTAATATATTACCAGGTGGTACTTGTAATATATAAAAAATATCTCTTTCCTTACTCAATATAAAACGGCGAACGGTGAGGAGGGGAGGGGAATGGATAAGGAAGAGGATAAGGGAGGTTCTCTTGTGAGGGGTGCATTGTGGGTAGGTGTAATGGATGTGAGGTAGAAACAAAAGTTGAAGAACGTTTGCTTTAATTTTAACTTTCTTGTATACGTACGTTTCTCGTATACGAAGTAATATACGTAGTATAAGGAAAGTTATGTAAAGCTGCGCAAAAAAATGGCGGTTTTTCGGCAGAAAACTCTTATTTCAGGGCCCTGGTAACGAAAAAGGGGATAAATCCAGTTGCAAAATTAAGAAAAAATTCCTTACCACGTCATGTAGCCATAATCGCCGTTTTGTAAGTTCTTGATACCGAAAATCCAATTTAAAGTAATTTAAAGCAGTTCGTCCGTCTGTCCGTCCGTCTGGTGTACGTGAACAACATTAACGCCTAAACTATGCATTAGATTTTTTCCAAATTAAAGAAACACCTATCCATCTGGCCTGAGTCGAAGTTCTGAGATTTTGAAAAACATTCATTAATTTTTGGGGGTACTTTAGATGAAGTACCCCGGACATTTTCAATTTTTTCTCAAAAAGAGCTCCAATGTTTTTTTAATTTATTTTAAGATAGAGTAAAATACAATTT
>JAHLJT010008125.1:0-30588 GCA_031308135.1 Acheta domesticus
TTGATGCCGTTTGACATTTGCGGATCACCTGAGGTATGTCCAGCAATAAAGCGGCGTAGTTGACATAGCGGCACTGTCGGAGGCTTAATGCCTAACATAGGGCCCTGTCAGGAGAAACGGAAGCTTCTGGCCTTGGTTGTCAGATCAGTCTAGTTTGCTACATGGAGCCCCAGTATGGGCCAACTCCCACGTCACAAATATCTACGTCCGACGCGATGGCGTCGGTGTACAGGTTATCAGCATTGCAGGTAGCTTGTGCATTCCGTCCGCACTGTGTCAAACGATGCAGTGGTGGTTCATCGCGGGGATGCCTTCTGTCGATATCTTAGCACACGAGGAGAGACGGAGGCGATATCACAAAGAAGAGGAGAACCCAAACTGCTCGACAACACTGCTTGAAATGCAGGATCGCTGGGACAAGCTTCATTAAAGGAAGATGGACGATCGCATGATTCCATCCATTGCACCGTGGATCAACCGTAAACACGTGAAGTAAACTTCTGCCTGACTCGCAGCTGTTGTGTGGACATGGATGCTTCTGGCATATCTCCACAGGTTCAAGCTGGAGGATACCCCCATCTGTCCACTATGTGAACCTGCTGTCGAAGACGCCGAGCATGTGTTTTTCGAATGCCCACGATTCCATCTGCAGCGACGGCACGTTATGAGTATACTCGGGATCGACCCGCTGACACTCCGAAACAACGGTCGGGTGCATGCTCGCCTCAGAAACCAACTGGCTTTGCGGTGAGCGCATATGCGCAGACCACAATAGCTGAGCTCAGGAGAATACAAAGGGAAAGAAGGAAGTCGACTGATCCTCCTTGGATCCTTCCCTACGATCTGGGGAAGAGAAGTGCTTGTGACTGAGTCTCCTCACTCCGATCCACTCCCCGTGATGTAATGACCTACCCGCGTTCCGCGGGGAGGATGGAGGAGAAGGGAGGTGGTTTTTAGTGTGGTAAAAATCTCTCACTATCATGGCCACATGGTGTCTTTTAAAGATTTCCACCTACCCTCGTGAAAAAAACAACAAAAAACACACTACACACACACTGTGACATTTGATAGAAATTCAAAGTCGACGCACGCGCACACGCAACGTACGCGACGCCAGGGAACCGTATGTTCCGTAAGCAGGCGGCGATAGTCGCGGGAGAGGGGGCGACCTGGCGGTAGCCCGTGAACATCTCCGCCCAAGCACACGCGAATTCTCCGTGCCGCCTGGTCAGCCAACTCGTTCTCTATGATTCCCACATAGCCTGGGACCCAACTTAGTATTAGATCATATGGCGAGATAGAAGGCGATGAATGATGTTTTGAATAGATTCCGTCAGGTAGTCTGAGAAGGAACGGAGAGAGCTTTAACGAGCTGAGAGAATCGGAACAGATAACTAATTGGGCGTAAGGTCGTTGACCGTCGATGTATTTTAGGGCTTCAAGAATTGCATACACATCAGCAGTGAAGGTACTGCCACTGAGAATGTAGCCGATATTATTTTGTGACCCTGATTACAATAAAAACTACAAGCCACTGCGTCATTGCAGCGATTAGCCGTCTGTATATAAGATATATGATCTGGGTAGGCTGCCCTCGGTCCTGAAAATGTTTCTGGTAAGCAAGAGGACTAGTCGTTTGTTTGTAGGCATCGTTGGATAGTCCCTGAGGTCAATATTCGGGCGGAGGAGTTTCCATGGAGGAATGGGGTGACTTGGGTGTTTCACAGGGTGTCGGAAGATCAACATTACGGTCCCGCGAAGATTTCGCAATCGAATACCTGGAGGCTGAGGCAGCGATGTTCGAAGAATATACGAGGTTTCATATTCAGGATGGATAATTATTTGGCGCAAGATGATTAGAGAGTCCTGATACTTAGCTCCGTAAGACGCTAATAAAATATCCCGCCTTCGTTTTTTTAAGGAAGACTCGCCAGCCTCGGCTAGAAGGCACTCAATTCGGCTGGTGCGGTATGCGCCTGTTGCTAGATGGCTATCCCGCGTGTGTATTACTATATGATGGGTCGCAGAGTGAGGGAGCTGCTGAGCCATACACTTCACTACCGTAGTCCAAAACTGAGCGGATGAGTGATCTATACAGCCGCAATAGGGTAGTGCGGTCGGCACCGCATGGATGTACCATTCAGCATTCGGTGAGAATATTAAGGGGAGAGACACATCTGCTTTGTAGTCCACGGATTGAGCGCGCCAGGTGAGAGACTTGTCAAATGTAAGCCCCAAGAACCTGGCAGATTTCAGCAAATGGAAGCGGGTTTCCTCCCAAGTGAAGGACTGGATTACTATGCGAATGGTATATCCTACAGAAATGCAAACCGATACATTTAGTAGAAGAGAATTTAAAGCCTGTTGACATACTCCATTCGTGAGCTTGTTGAGCACCATTTGGAGTTGCCGTCGGATGCACGCTAATGCTGCTGGAGGAACAGAAGATGGCAAGTCATCCACACATAGCGATGCCTTAACAGGTTCTCGTACAATCGACGCTATACCATTTGATGGCGATGGCAGAGTGACACTCAGACTGATCCTTGGGTGATACACCATTTTTCAAGGGGGTGACTACTAACTTCAAGGTGGATGACTAAGACTATCACCTCACGAGTACACGGAAGATCTATTCGAAGGAGGAATAGCGGTAGCTTCCCACGCGAAAGTCCCAGCCACGAGTGCGGGAGTTTCCAGAAATGCCGTACTTCCAGGCGTGTCATAGGCATTTTCTATCATCCAATAATATAGCCACTAGGTGTTGTCTCACGACGAAAGATGTAGAGATAGCTGTTGCCAGCGAAACTAGGTGGTCCCAAGGTAGAACCCTTGTTTTGTTCCTAAACCGCTTTGGATTTGGCGTCAACAGATTTTTTATGCTCCAAGGTCCAGGCTAGAACGCTGATTCACATGTGTTCCAGCACTTTGCGTACACAGCTTGTGAGGGAAATAGGGCGATAACTTGATGGCAGTGATCGATCTTCCCTACTTTGGGAACTGGGACGATGATAGCTTCTCACCACGTGGTAGGAATGGTATGCTCTTCCCAGATACGGTTATAGAGCCGGAGAAGAAATTCCATGGGGAAGAAGGGAAGAAAAGAGAGACAGGGAGGGAAAGAGACAGAGGAGAAAAGAGAGACAGAGGGAGGAAAAGAGAAAGAGAAAAATCAGAGGGGGAGAATGACATAATTGGGGTGGAAAGAGACAGGAGAAATAGAGGGGAAAAGAGAGTCAGTGGGGGGAAAAGAGACATAGTGGGAAGAAGAGACCGAGGGTGAAAGAGATACAGAGGGGGAAAAGAGACCAAAGGAAAAGGAGAGGGGGGAAGAGAGACAGAAAGGGTGAAAAGACCAAGGTGACTAGACACAAAGGGTGAATCAGACACAAAGGCGTGAACAGACACAAAGGTGAACAGACACAAGAGGGTGAACAGACACAAAGGGTGAACAGACACAAAGTGTGAACCGACACAAAGGGTGAACATACACAAAGGGTGAACAGACAGCAAAGGGTGAACAGACACAAAGGGTGACAGGACTACAAAGGTGAACTAGACACCAAAGGGTGAACAGACACAGAGGGGTGACAGACACAAGGGTGAACAGACACAAGGGGTGAACAGACACAAAGGTGAGAAGCAGACCAAAGGGTGAACAGACACAAAGGGTGAGCAGACACAAAGGGTGAACAGACACAAGGTGAACAGACACAAAGGCTGAACAGACACAAAGGGTGAACAGACACAAAAGTGGTTAACAGACACAAAGGGTGAAGTACAGACACAAGGGTGAACAGGACACTAAAGGTGAACAGACAGAAAGGGTGAACAGACAGAAGGGTGAAAAGACAGAAGGTTGAAAAAGACAGAAAGGGTGAAAAGACGAAAAGGTGAAAGACAGAAAGGTGGAAAAGAACAGGAGATGAGTGAGGAAAGACAGAAAGGGGAAAAGACAGAAAGGGTGAAAAGACAGAAGGGTGAAAAGACGAGAAAGGGTGAAAAGACAGAAGGGTGAAAGAAGAAACGAAAGGGTGAAAAGACAGAAAGGGTGAAAAGACAGAAAGGTGAAAGAACAGAAAGGTGAAAAGACAGAAAGGGTTAAAACAGAAAGGGTGAAAAGACAGAAAGGGTGAAAGACAGAAAGGTTGAAAAAGACAGAAGGGGAAAAGACAGAAAGGGTGAAAAGACAGAGTGGGAAAAGACGGAAAGGGAAAAGACAGAAGGGTGAAAAGACCGAAAGGGAAAAGACATCAAGGTTGAAAATGACAGAGGGGGAAAAGACAGAAGGGGAAAAGACAGAGGGGAAAAGGCCAAGAAGGAAAAAACAGATGGGGAAAGAGGGGGAGAGAAATATTTCCTCAATTATTTCTGCGGCAGCTACACGCCGGGAACCAGCTAGTAACTAAATAAAATGAGACTTGACATCGTTGATCAAATTGCACGCTGTAATATTTAGGTGTGTAACTGGTGGCCAATGCATGTATTTTACAATGCTCCAGATATAGCAGCTATCAGTGCACATATATTCTACACAGAAATGACGAGAAGAAAAAATGTCACCCAAGATTATATCTTCAAATTATCAGTGTTGATTACCGACATACGCCCAAGCAAACCGCACTCTTCAGAGTAGCAATATTTGCAAGACCTGCCAAATAGGAGAATGTAAAGACAAGAACAAGACTAGGGTCTGCATGTTATCTATTGTTATAGGCATCCATTGTTACATATGTGAGAAAATCTTAGCAACAATATGGCAGTTTTGTCATCTCTTAAGAGTACATTTAGCATTATCTCTACCAAAACTTTAAAGAAAAAATTTGGGGCCGTTTATAAAAGGAAAGAAAAAAGAAACTGATATTTTTTTAATGTTGTATGTATTGCCTGCAATAAAGCGCGAAAACAATTATAATTTTGGAAAAAAATTACATGGCCTAAATGACAGAACTAACTATGAGAAAAAAATCTATCTTCAAGTTTGTAATAGTAAGGATAAGGAGAAAAATTTCAAACTTTGAAACATACCTGGGACTTCAATGAAAAGTACCCCAAATTTTGAAGAATATTTTTTCCAACAGCTCTTCGAGTTGAGTCTAATGGCCGAGAGATATCCAATTTGGAAAAAACCATATGTATGGTTTAGTGCTAGTGGACACAGATGGACGAACACACAGATGTTTTGAAAAAATAATTCTACTTTTTTGTTATCAATTGGACCCCAAAACTTTTATTTCTGTTGAAATCTCAAAATTGATTTTCTGCAGCATTACATTACTTTCTCTATAATTTGTATATTACGGCGTATGTACGTACATGCATCAGAAAGTAAAAAGTAGCTAATGTGGTCTGACCTTTTTTAATAAGTCGTTAAAACTAAAAGGCTCATTTCCATTCTAATGAGTTGTGTGTGTTTAGCAAAATTGATCAACCCAGCAAGATATATTCAAGAACATAATCTGTTTGCATCTGATAGAACACTAACATTAAATCATGATTTACCTTTCCATTTTTCAAAGGGATATTGATGTTCACAGTATCTGTGGCACTACTTGAGACGAGCAGTGGGCTTCCAGTAGCAGATACAGCATATTCACCTGGTTCAGGTATTCTTAGAATACCCACAGATGAAACACCTGAGGCACTCGGTGTTCCAATATATTTACTTAATGAATTAGTACCGGATGCCTGTGAAGAGAAAAACATTGATGTTTTACACAAAATTATATAATAGCTACTGTGATGTCAGAAAATCTTGTGATCACAAAATATTTACCCAGACAAAGGTTTTTTTGAAAATGGATTGTCACACAGTGCAAATACTTGATTCCATGGGGATCTGAGCCCAGGACATTCTGTTACCTAGACTGATGCTCTAACCAACTTATTTATGAACAAACATAGTTTCATGACAATTTAATCTTATTATGATCAGTGCATTTGCTATGATACAACTGGCAAGAAGAGTGAAAAATGAAATCAAGTGACACACATTGTACGCACCTTGCTGGTCAAAATTGCTGATAGTTTTTAGGAGGTAGGAGTAAGAGGCAATAGAAGATAATCCCAACATTTTGTATGAATCAACCCCATTTACTTTTCTCTATAGGCCTAATTTATAGCTCACAATGTAATTATAATACAAATAATTGCATATACATAACACAAAAATAACAAATAGAGAAAAATATGAACAACAGTTTTGTATAAAGAGCTTAAGCCAATTAAACATTTTTTAAACTTCTATTGTTTTCAATTTTTACTCCATTGTACTATAAATAAATAATTCTCCCCCGAGTTTAACTTATTTTCACAGTAAAAAACAATAACTCCCAAGGCAATCTATAGAAGTTCTGACTACTGGGATTATGAACTTTTGTTTTGAGAGCGTTACGCAAATCTACAAGTTCCATAGGCAAATACCTTTTGCACTGTTCACACAGTTGAGTTACAAGAAATTTTAAGCCTTCTTAAAAACCAACGATTACCTTATCACCAATGAGTCTAAATAAAAAAGCTACTGTTAATTACCTTCAACATATTTGATTCTGTTGCAACTTGCAATAAGCTTCTTGAATGTGGAACTCCAGGAGTACACCTACTTTCTGCAAGGAAAAATTGTTTTAAAATTATAGGGATGAAGAATTCTGTCAAAAAAGTAAAAAAAGTAAAATAATGATAATTTTTATAATTGAGGACAACTTTTTAAATGAATTGATAACAGGGTTCTGACTTTTGGAGGAAATGCTGGCAGAGAAAAATGCTCACATTTCATTATTTATCGCATAATTAAAAGCAAATTTATCTTAATTTTGCCTAAATCTTCTTAGAATTGCTCAGAAAGTACCACACATGCCATGGTAACATTGTTTTGTCTCAAATAAGAAGACACTCATTGATAAGCTTTTTTTCATTACAATGCCATTACCCGTATTAGTTTTCCATTAAGTAAAATATCAACTAAAATATCAATTATTTTACAACTATCTGCAATAATTTAGGATAATTCAGAATTTAGAAACTTAGATATAATTATGAATCTACAAAGTTGATTGCCAAAAAAAGAACATTACAATTTTATGTAGCAAATTTTGGCATTTTCATTGTTCGCAATGAAAATCAATTCAGTTATTTAAAAAATGGCTGCAAGAACTTCATATATAGTACAGAGTAATTGAGTTCTGTTGCAACATGTTTTACACTTTCAAATTTTCTGAAAAACTACTACATTTTTTTCTTTAAATTTCTCATGGTTTTTATGGTTAATGAATTTTGAAAATTGCAAAAGTTCGAATTTTTTTGGCATCTTCCTAAGACTACAAAATTGAATATAGAGATTTTTCCTTCAAATAGATTTGTTCTCCATAGCGAGTTCATTCTTTAAAGTCATGTACTTTATTTGAACATTTAGTGGTTGCGTAAAATATGTGCAATTTAAAAAACATACAAAAACAAGATTTTCTCTCAAAAACTGCTCCAATTTTTTCTTTAAACTTTTGGTAAGGATAGTGCCTACTGTACTCTGTGAGATGACAAACTTCATTTTTCTTCATTCCTTTTTTTTCAAAAATTACAATATTACATTTTTTTCGACTTGTCTCCCACGTCGGTAATATTTACATTAGCGGTGATTCATTCATATTATTATATGTATTGTAATATGTCAAAGAATACAAAAAAAACTTTAACAATTTCACAAAACTACTTGCAGTGTGCGAAACACAAAATTAAAGGCACACAACTGACCAAGCGATTAATACTAACACAGCACAAAAACGAATGTAACGAAAGAGCTTAATCTGTAATATACAAAATATTACAAAACAAACGCCGCACTTTAATCTGGACGGTCGCGGCTACTAGGTAACGAAGGTTGTTGACGGGATAAGGGGCTCTGGACTAGAGAGTTGGTGGTGACTGGCATCGTGGTGGTAGCGGCGCGAATGTAATCTGAATTATTTAAGTAGGACATCGACGTGAATAGGGAGGATAGATTGTGGAACAATAGTGCAAGAAGTGAGTCACCAAGAAAGAAACAGACGACTTCGGCGACGACCGGCGCGAAGAGGGATTTTCGGCGCGGAAGCCAAGGGGCTACGAACTGCGGGGCCATCGTTTCACAACGCCAGACAATTCGGTACCGTGAACCTGATGCATGCAATCAATCAAGAGAATTTATATTGTTAATCCCATATTCAATTTTTAATAAACAAAATTATTGTTGTGCCACGTTACATGTAATTCTTTCGGAATATAAAATAATTTCAGATTTCCAGGCTTCTCTGTATAGAGAGCATGAGAACCAAAGAACTGAGCTAGCAAATTAATTAAATTAGATAAAATAAATCATTCATTATTTTATCACAGTATGTGTATAGGTGCTTTAAATGTGGTATCAAGTTTCTCGAACACTCAACCGTTTTTTTGTGATAAATATTCTCAAATTACGCATGTTCAAGAACGCTCAAATGCCATTTTCTAAATTTTTTAAACTTTTGGAAGGGATAGTGCACTCTTTAATATGACGTAAAGTTCATTTTTGAGTTTTTTTATTTACACAAATGTAATTTTTTTTGAAAGATTTCTCACACCAGTATAATACACATTTCCCACAATTTGTAAACACTATTGGATTTCCAAGTTAAAGTTCTTTAAATATGTTAAAAATAAAGTTTTTCGAAATAAAAAAAATAGTTTTTCGAACTTTGAAAAAGAGCTTCAATTTTAGCATTTTTAGTAAGGCTTAAATGCCATTTTCTAAAAAAAAGCTCCAATTTTTCCAAGAGAATTGCCATTCAGAACAAGGTTTTACGGTTCTTTAATATTCTTAAAATATTTTCGTCTTACTATTAGGAAACCGAAAAATTAAGAAAATGTCAAAAAAATATACTTAGGGCAGCGAAAGATGGCAGCTAACAAGATTGATTGATTGATTGAGGTTTAGAGGGCGCTTCAACTGCTAAGGTTATTGGCGCCTATGTCGAAGTATTTTAAAAGGAAATAGGTTCAGTAAGTGTTGTAGATGGAACTTACCCCTAATTAAAAGCATGTACATAAAAAGAGCTTTAATTCTGCATCGAGTATTCAAGTACAAATGGCTAAAGGAGAATATAAAAAGACGCCAAAAAATAATTTAAAACACCATTATCTCTCAAATAAGATAAATATTCCGCTTTCCCTCAAAAAACAAACGTTTTGAGAGCGCGGAATCGTCATCCGCGAGCACCTCCCATAGCGAGTTGCCCAGGCCCTGTCTTCGTCGGTTGCCAACAAATTTCCTACAGTTCAGGCGAACGTGTCCACAGAAAGAGCTGTCCCGCATGAGTCACATATGGGAGGAGTTTCTCCTCGAAGGAGGAAACCGTGAGAAAAGTGCAAGTGTCCGATACGAAGACGGGTTAAAATGACTTCCTCACGCCTAGAGGAGCGAGATGAGAACGCCAGGGAATTACAGAATTCTATATCCCACTTAGTTTGAAAGTGGTTGTGCCACTCTGTTTGCCATGCTCTAAACAATGATCGTTTCAAGTAAGCCTTAACATCGGACAATGGTACAGCAGGAACGTCGATGCGAGTAGCTAATTTCGCCGCCTGGTCGGCCAGCTCATTCCCTGTTATTCCAAACATGGTCTGGAACCCAACTAAGAACCAGGTTATAGTGGCAGGACAGAAGACTAACAATCAGGTTTTGAACTGATCTTGTCAGGTAGTCTGACGAAGGACGAGAAACAGCTTGAAGAGAGCTGAGAGAATCAGAACAGAGAACTGCTCGCCGCAACGTCGTTGACTCGATGTATTTTAGGGCTTTGAGAATTGCATACATTTCAGCAGTGAATGTACTGCACTGAGAATGAAGCCGACATGATTTGGTGGCCCTGATACAATGAAAACTACATGCCACTGCGTCATTATGCGATGATCCGTCTGTACATGAATAGATGGTCCGGATAGGCTTCCCTCGTACTCTGGAACTGCTTCTGGTAAACCAGAGGACCTCGTAATTTGTTTGGAAAGATTAGAGAGTCTGAGATCAGTATTGTGGAGGAGTTTCCAAGGGGGAATCGAGTCATTTGGGGGTGTTTCACAGGAGTGGAAGATCGACATTAAGTTTCTTCAAAAGATTTCGCAATCGAATGCCTGGGGGTAGGGTAGGGGGATGTTCGAATGAATAAAAGAAGATTCATATTTTGGGCGAGTAATTATTCGGCGACAAGGATGATTAAAGAGTCCTGACACTTTAGCACCATAAGACGCTAATAGAATATCTCGCCATCTTTTTAAGGATGGCTCCCCAGCGTCAGCTAGAATGCACTCGATTCGGCTGGTGCGATACGCACCTGTTGAGAAGCGAATACCAGGCGTGGTGTATGCTGTTGATGGGTCGAAGGGTGGAAGGAGCTGCAGAACCATACACTTCACTACCGTAATCCAATGCTGAGCGAATGAGTGCTCTATTCAACCGCAAAAGGGTAATGCGGTCGGCTCCCATGATGTGTCACTAAGCATTCGAAGAAGATTGAGGGGGGAGACGCATCTGGTTTGTAATGTGCGGATATGAAGACGCCACGTGAGGGACTTGTCAAAAGTCAGCCCCAAAAAACCTGACAGACAGCGAATGGAAGCTGATTTCCTGCCAAGTACAGGATTGGATCGCTATGCAAGTGGTATATTCTACAGAAGTGCACTCCAGTAGATTTAGTAAGTGAGAACTTAAAACCTGTTGACATGCGCCAATCATGCAGCTTGTTGAGCCCCAGTTGGAGTTGCCTCTGGATCACACTTATGCTGCTGGATGGAACAAAAGATGGCAAATCTACAAACAGCATTGCTTTTACGGGTTCCCTCACGACCGACGCTATACTATTTATGGCTATGGCAAACAGAGTGACACTTAGCACCGAGCGTTGGGGGATGCCGTTTTTCCCAGGGGGTGACTGGTAGACAGTTGGTCACCAATGCGGACTCTGAAAGGTCTTTTCGATAAGAAATTTGAGGAATAAGGGGAGCTTCCCCCTCAATCCCCACGAATGCAAGGTTCGCAAAAATGCCCTACCTACAAGTGGTGTCATATGCCTTTTCTATATCGAATAGTACGGCCACAAGGTGTTGCCTCAGGACGAACTAGGTTGAAATTTCCCGTTGCCAAAGCGACGAGATGGTCCAGGGTTGACCGGTGTTTCCTGAAAACCGCACTGGATTGGTGTGAGTAGGTTTCTGCACTCCAAGGTCCAGACCAAGCGCTGGTTTACCATCCATTCCAGAACTTTGCAAGCGCAGCTGGTAAGAGCGAGAAGTCGGTAGCTCGATGACAACAACGGATACTTTCCCTCCTTCAGAGCTGGGATAACTATGGCTTCTCGCCATAGAGCAGGGATGGTGTGCTCTTCCCAGATGCGATTATAAAGGCGGAGGAGAAAGTGCAATCTCCATATCAGGAAGATGTAGCATAAGGTTATGTATTTCGTCAGGACCTGGGGCAGTTCTTTTTGCCAATGCGAGAGCAGAGCGGAATTCAGACATAGAGAAAGGGGTGTTGTAATCCACAGACCTCTGCAGGTGAAATCCAGCGGACGGTACTCCTCCTCTCCTTGATCAAAAGAAAGTCAGGAGCGTAGTTCGCCGAACTTGACATATGTTCATAGTGCGCGGCGAGTTCCTCTACAATCATATCTGGAGATCATTTCTCCATTTACAAAGAGTCCCTGGCATCGTATCTGATGAAGTGTACTTTTATCTGACGAATCTTCTCCATACCAGGCGTGTGACAATTGAGAGACGAGACGTACGCTCTCCACGATGCATTTTTGCTCTCTAAAATAGTTCTCCTAGCCTTCGCCCTGCATCTAAGAGGTTTTCCCACAGTTGGGTAATGTCTGAGACGTGCCAGTGCCTTTTTTCGGGCACTGACAGCTCAACGAGCAGTTCGCATTCCACCACAGAACGAAAGGGTGTCGCGGTTTACCACTTGACCTTCGGAATTGCGATGAAGCAGCATCGAGTACAAAGTACATCGAGTACATAGAGTACATCGAATACTTGCGCAAAGTGCTGTAAATCCGCGCATGATCCCGAACCCCTGTGCATCACCACTCCACTGCGTAAACTGTGAAGGAGACCATGTGGCCAACTAACAAGTGCCCCATATCTGAGAGAGAAGGGAGATTCAAAAGATAAGAGTGACAGAAAGTATCTTATTCTGGAAGCGAAACACCGATACCTGGTGAAGAAGACTTTTTTGTATGCATTATTTAACCGTACTATATTGCACACTTTTCTCTCGCAAACCCACCACTTGAGGGCAGAATTTTGTACAAAACCGAGCTTTAAAGAAATCTCAGATTTTTTTTTCTAGGAAGCATATGTTACTAATTAATGTTCAGAGTCCTGAAAAGTTTATGAAAGTTTTTTTTTCAGCCGGAAAGTCGACTGATGCCAAAGCAGTATTAGAAGTATCGTATTCCGTACATCAGTTACTGTGAATAACTGAAGTCTTCAAACACGATAGAAAGAATCTTTTTTTCAAAATAGATATTCTGCTGTTGACATTACTTAACAGATCTCGCGAATTTAGAGAATAGCTGTAGATACAAAATATATACAATTTATGAACAATTATAGCAAATATTCAATTTGTAAACCAAAAAGGCATTTCACTGCAATTAATATACAGCAATTTATTCAAACTATGCCCCTCGCAGATATCAACTGTTTGGCAGATTCATCCAATCGGGAGCTCGAATGTCACCTTAGTGACAGCCACTGTAGCGACATATAAGTTCCCGATTGGATGAAACCATCAACAGCTGATACCTGCAACGGGCAGAGTTGAATAAATTCTACTATATGGTGAAGTAACTCACATTTCCCATCTTGTGGAATCTGTTAAGGACTGGCAGAGCATGCTACAACCTGTGATTCCCGATCAAAAATCATTTGCTATCTCCTTCATCCTACTGTAAACTACTACTTACGACCTACTGTAAAGTTTCTAAAGGATAAGAATTGGACCTTCAATCTAGTTTGCTAGTTTGATCCAACAAGAACAGAAAGTGAGTTTCTAAACTAAGAGAATGTGTGACAAGTCAAAGAGGTTTTTATTTATTTTTTATTATATATATATAAAAAATTGAGAGATGGCAAAAGATCCTATATACCACGGGTTTTACGAACTATGGGTCACAGCTCCCAGGGCTGTTGCGGCCATATGGTAGGGGTGTCACGGTGATTTATTAAAAATGATCTTTAGATTTGATTTACTTTAATCCTTGTCATTTGTATAATTTGTACCAATCGTACTACAGTATACAATATTTGTAATATATGTATGATTTATTTTTCTAATTAATTGTGGGATTATTTGAACCTAGCAAGTTCTGTATCATCGTTTATGGCTCCTTTAACATTAATGTACATCACTGGTGTGCACACGTGGCTGGAGATGTACTCACGCAGATACAATAGTTCCCATGCTCACGCAAGAGCGCAGCGGTGGCACAAAAAGTGGTTGTGTGTTATTTTAAATACTTAATTAGAATGGAGAAATAAAATAGCCTACTATATCACTTACTCATTAGTGTTGAATCTTTAGTAGACCTATATCAGGGCTGTCCAAATAGCAGCCCACGATGCCATCTATCGTGACTGTGAAAGTTTTTAAGTCACAAAAGGTAAAGTCCCTTTCCCTCCATGTTGGGTGAGATCATTGTGTGCCTAGCGTATGCACCTTGTCAGGGTCAACATCTCTTACGTAAAAACTGGATAAATGTAGACTTTTTTTCTAGTGAATTCAGAAATTGAAAATCATCCCAATGTGTTTCACTTCGTTATGCATAGTATGGTTCGATATTACACATGGTTCCATCCTGCCCCTGCCCATACCAGAGCAGCTGGGCAAAGTGCCGAGATCAAACAATACGGGGAAGTCAGGTGTGGGTTGTTCAAGTAATGAAAATACTGGCCCGTGACCATTTTACAAGTTTAGGTTTGGCCTGTGAGGCCTTGGAAGTTGGACATCCTGGCCTATATTAACCCTTATATTTGAAAACTTATCGTTACAAAGGCTGCCAAAGAAAGTTTTTGTGTAGGTCAAGGGAGCAGAGGATGAAAAACATTTGAAAATTCCTGCTATATACATTAAACCCCGCTATAAGAGACCCCGTTATAAGAGAATCCCTCTTATAGGAGACAAAATTCTCGGTCCCGAGGTCAGTTGTATATAAACAATGCATTTGTTTCCCGCTTTTAACAGACCCCGTTATAAGAGATTCCCGCGTATAGTGGACAAGATTTTATTCTCCGCCATGCGTTTCTTCTCGCTTGTAAGAGACAAAGCGCGAAATTTTCCTCCAGGTGACTGAGAAATTTCCTCAGCGAGGAAAGGGTTGGGACCACGAAGTCTACAAGAAGACTTCGTGGTTGGGACACGTGCTTCAAATAGGCTGGAGCAGGGTTCGCAACACCAGTGCCACCGGTGGAGGGGGAGAGGAGGTGTGCAAAGTTCTCGCGAAGAAAGCTCATTCGGTAAGCTTCATGTCTTTTGGCAACAAGAAAGACGCCTATAGTGCGACTTTTGTAACCGTGTCTCTAGAAGGTATCAGCTGTTTACGGCTTCATCTAATCGGAAGCTTTTGTGTCGCTAGTGACGTCACGATGATGACTTTCAGCTCCCGATTGGATGAAACCGTCAGCAGCTGATACTTGCCAGAGGTAGTTGAATAAATCACATTTTGCTTTTAGTGTTTTGACCAGTTGTTTCCAATTGTTACTTTCTCGTATACGTACATATATACGTAATATAGGGAATGTAATGTAATGCTGCAGAAAATCGACTTCGAGATTTTAACAGAATGCATGTTTTGGGGTCCCCGATTCGGAGAAAGGTTTGTTTTTTCTTTCAAAACTTCCCTTCGTCCGTCCGTGAATAACAGCGCCAAAACTATTGGTACATTTTTTTCCTAAATGAATATTCCGCGATCGATCTGTTTCCGCTCGGGAACTCTGCAGTTTTGAAAAACAATCTAAATTTTTGTGGGTACTGTACATGAAGCCCGTGGAACATTTTAAAATTTCCCCAAAAATGGTTCCAAATTTTTTCTTTAAATTTCTTGTAAGAATAGAGTGAAATTCACTGATAGAGGTGGCATTGTTAGGATTGTCACTGTTAACTCTAAATTTTCGAAAATTTAAATTGTTTGCAGTTTTTTCAAAGGTTTTTCTACAGCTACAAGACTTGAAGATAGACATTTTTTCTTATAATAAAAATGTTTCTCTATAATTAGGTCTTTCATTAACGTTTATGTACTAAAAAAAAAAGTTTTCACGTAATATAGAGTGAAATAATAAACATTTACAAAACAAGATTTTGTCAAAAAAGGGCTCCAAATTTTTTCTTTAAACTTTTGGTAGTGAGAATTATAAGGGTACTTTATAAGACTCTTAACATTATTTTGCTCTATTCATTTGGTTTTTCAAAAATTGCACAAATGTAATTTTTTTATAACTCTCGTGTCAATATTTACATTAGAGGCGATTTGTTCACATACCCCATTTATGAGCACATGTGCTTTAAATGTAATAAAGTTCACTCAATAGATCTGGTTAAATGGGCTTTGGAATCAACTAATTTATGTTTCCTCAAGTTTAAAATAAGTGTACAAATCATACTAATCATACTATCCACTAAAAATATGGTAACATCTCATTAAACTCGTCAAAATGCATTTCCCACTTATAAGAGTTCCCGCTTATAAGAGACAAAATTCCATTCCCCCAGGTATCTCTTGTAAAGGGGTTTTACTGTATCCTGTTTAAGTTATATTTTGTCATTTACGGTAACTAAAAATGTTGGAGACCTTACTTCATATCATAGCTGTTAGTGAAATTAGATTCCAGTAATTTTATAATATTGATTAAGCAGCCAATTTTTGCCAGAACCATTGAGAACCACTTAAGTTGAGAATGATGGTAGTTTTATAATTCTTCCAGATCAATGAAATGTTTCAACCTTTTCTGGTTTTCCTGACTGCAAAAATGTGGGCAAAATTGCAAAGAAAAGAGCCTTTTGTATAAGACATATTGAAATTTGAACACTTAACATACCAGAGTTATAATTCTTCGATGAGACCCATCTGCTACATCTAGTCCTTTCTCTTTGCTTTCATTCCTTACATTGCCACAAGTTTCCACCTTCATGAACAAAATGAAAAAATGAACAAAAATGAGTTAGCAAAAAATAACTAAAAATAGAATTTAAAACACAACATGCTCAGCAGTAAGAGTATAAGTCAAAAAACGTCTCCTTTTCAAAAGAGGTTGAATTCAGGAACAGTTCTCGTTTGTTTTCTATGGAAATGGAGAAAAAACTTTATCGTCCTGGTAACTGCAATAGTTTGTACATCACATCTACCAAAGTATTCAGGAGGAACAAAAAATGGTCTCTACTTCTCCCTGTCTTGACACATGCTTCACAAATGTAAACCCATGATTAATTTTAGTACCAGTTAATTCTACAGTTAAACTTGCTCAATGCACAAGCAAGTTTAATGGAGAAATGTATGTAATGTGAACAGAAATCACGGTCCTGCCAAACGTAAAAGCAACTAATTCTGTGGAGTCTTTAGAATTGTTTGGTTTAGAAAGCATTGGACATGGGATGCTACAACTGTCCCATGTTGTGGATTTAACAGCATGTAAAAGATCCTCAAGCCTAAATGAAGCCTCTCAGCAAAATTAAAACCACCCATTTTGTCGCCCAAGTGATACCTCTTTTCTCTTCGAGATGGTGAAAGGAGCATAGTGAAATTCCATGGTCAGGAGGAAGAGTGGCCTCGGCCCGTGCCTAGTCATAGAAAATAGGCTGAATTGAATTGGTTAATAATTTTGTTAATCATTAAAAAATACAAAACTGTTTTTAAACCATGTAATAAATCAGAAATCCTGACACTTAATGAGACTAGATTACGTATTATGGCAAAATTAATAAAATAATTCATTATCAAGAAGCTTTTCTGAGAAACAAAAAAATAGTATCCTACTTACTTTTCAATTGTAGATTAATAAGTTAATAGAAGAACCATTAACACAAGAATGACAAACATGCCATTTGAAATGACCTGACATACAACTGCTTGTAGTAGCAAAGATTTAAGGATTGGTGATTCATCTTACTGATAGAGAGGGAATACGTGGTTTCTCATTGATCTCTCATCTTACATCTTTTTGCAACTGTTGCAGTTCTCTAGACTGATCACAATAGTATAACAAAAAAGTTTTTCTGACATGACTATTGAGGTTACTTGATGATATACTTCTTTTACATATGTAAATGAGACAATAATCAGATTTCATCATTTAGCAAATACTGTGCATGACTAAGTAATTATATTATAAGTAAACAAGTCATTATTTATATAACAGCACACAAATTAATCTCCTCTCCAAAGGAAATTCTATACACATCATGGAATTGATTCAATTAAAACATTTTGATGAAATTATTCAATTATTTAAGATTAACAACCACAACAAGATTTAAACTAATTATATATTTAGATAAATGCCAATAAATGCGAGAACTTACAGGTAAATCTTTTAATTTCGTATTCCACACATCAGGAGGAATTTGAAATTTCAAACTTTCTAGAGCTTGATTCATAGACTCCCTGGACTTCTTCACCTGGTTTTCAAGTTTTCTCTTCATGATTGCAACTATCAAGGGGGGAAAAAAAAGAATAGAGGGTAAGCAGCATACAACTTTGGTTATGAACAAATTGTTAACAAATGATCTGGCAAAATTGCATAACTTTACAACAACATTTCAAAGATTCTCAAAAAATTAATAATTAAGGTCAATGCCAAAATCAGGAGGAGACAACTTTAATCCATGGATGCATGACCTGGGTCTCGTGGACCTAGAGCATATTTGTATCTAATTTCTTTATCATTTTTACATTTTCTTCTATCCTATCTTCTTTTAACACCTTAATCAAAGTTTTCTTTCCCACGTTATACTATGTTTTGAACATGTAGGTTAGTTATTTTTGTAATTCAATGTTTTTATCTGTATGCCCCTTTTACATAACCTGGGTGTTTTTAGACCAGAGACTATTTGTGCAATTTGTACCATGGCAGTGGCTTTATAAATAATCAATGAGTATCTGTAGGCCATCTACATGCCATTTTATTTGTTAGAGTAGATTCATAAGTACCAGCACTAGAGTGCAACCCTTATGTTAGTTATTATTTGTAGTTAGTTGTGGATTGAAGCAGGATATTCTGCTTTCATGCAACATGAATATTTCATTTACATTTATTGTTGAGATACGAGTGTTTCATTGTCGTGAGAAGTACTGTTGGTAGTTTATGGTAAGTGGTGAACTAATACTTGCATTTTATGTTTAGTCATTGATTGTTACAAATTATTTGAGTTTCAAATTTTTAATTTTTAGGTTAGTGTTATTTCTTCTATGTATAATACAAAATGATAAAAACTAATTGTAATCTGTTTCTTGAAGATATGTCAACATCCCGGAGAAGCGAGTCTGATTCAGTGCCATCCTCTTCTACAAACTTTGAACCAGTCATTTCAGAATGGATAGCTGAAGTTGAGTACTTGAGGATTCAGGAGAGAGATTCTGACGAGTCCTTTATGTCATCAGAAGCAGAGAAAGTACATCTGAGAAATTCATCAGAAGAATTTTAGAGCCGTGAAGATAAAGGAGAAACATCTTTATTTCAGAATCATCAAAGTTCTATTGATGATGTATTTGTTTCTCCCAATGGTTCAGTTTGGAGGAAAGAAACACCTTTGCAAGATGTCATGTGCGCATAATGTCATAAAATTTCAGCCGGGTCCTTTGAGAGTCAATACAACTGCAAATTTAAAAGATGCTTGGGATTATTTATTTTATCCCTCCAGTAATTGTGGAAGAAATAAAGGTGAACAAATTGGAAAACAAACTAGTATCTTTGAAAAAATTACAAAAGTGGCAATATTATATTTTATATATATATATATATATATATAAATATATATATATATATATATATTATTGCATAAATAAATGCATTTCTTAGAATACTTTTTCATTCTGTGCGGATAATATTTGGGACGTTCCAATTAGAGAAATATTTTTTGGAAATTATGCCAATCCAATTTACCGAGCAACAATGCCCATGAATAGGTTTAAAGACATTAGGCAGTATCTTTGTTTTCATGACAGACTGACAAGGGAAGTCAGATTACAAACAGAACCTTGTTTACATTAGTTATCCTTGGGAATAATCATTCAACAACGCTGCAAAGTATTTGTGACAAATGAGCATGCTACGATTGATAAACAACTAGTGTCTTTCAGAGGACTATGTAAATTAAAGCAATACTTGTCTAATAAGCCAGGAAAAAAATGGTTTGAAAATATTTTGAAGAGTAAGTCATCCTCAGAGTATGCTATAGATGGATTGATTTACATGGGGAGAAGATTGGCGGCCTCCTCAGAAAGACAAAGCTATGAACACCGTGAAGCGCTTGGTGGAAACAATTACAAACTCTTCCCAAAATGTTACTATTTTACACGTGTGCCTCTTGCTTGCTACCTTAAGATACAAAGTTAACATTAATAGGAACAATGAGAGAGAACAAGAGAGATAGTAGCAGAATTGTAATCCAAATTGGCTATTGTTATTTACTCGTACAAATTCGGGTTTCGAAAGGACTTGGCATTAGTTAGCTAGGCCCCAAAAAGATTAAAAAGTTTGTACTTCCAAGTACAATGGATCATAACAAAATCATTGAAGACAATACAATGAAGAAGAAACCAGAAATCGTATTAATTATGAAACTAAATGAGGTGTAGATATCATGAACCAGAGAGTACAGAATTACACCTGCAAGCATCAAACAAAAGATGGCTGATGGCACTTTGGTGTAATGTAAAGGACATTGTTGCATTGATTGCCTTTGTACTTCCGCCAACGCCAACTTCCAAATTTTCATCCAAAGATTTCCTATAAAAGTACCTATTTCTTAGAGTTGTCAATCAAACTAATGAAGCCTTATATAATGGAAAGATCAACAAAAAGCCTCCCTGCAAGGAGTGTAAGAATGAACATAGAAAAATTTAGGTGAGACAGAAACTCCAAATTCTGATCGAACAGAACAATGAAAAAAAAAGGTGTTGTATATGCCCACCATCCAAAGATAGAAAAGTTATGACAATCTGCTGCAAATGCAGCAAGCGCATGTGCAAGGAGCCCAGCATTTTTATTTGAGAGAACGGCGGAGAATGAAAAAGTTTTAAAAAATGTAAAAAACAATTTGAATTTTTTTAGAGTATTTTGTTAGAAATATTTGTTATTTAATTCTAAAAATCATATTTGACAAAATAAATATCTATTTCATTGAAATATGGACAAAAATTATTTATTTCAAAAACACCCTGAAAATAAACACCGGGTGTTTGGCCCCAGGTCATGGAAGTGTTAAAATAGTAGTAATGGATCCAAAGGTTAAGTCTGGAGTTACCACCTATTCAGAATTCACTGTCATTTGAAAGGGCTGGAACTAACTTGCATTTCACTTATACAACATAAAGACCTTAGAATTTCTCCAAAAATAAAACACTAGGACTTAAATGCTGTACAATAATACACCCAGAACTACAGCATGATTATATAAATCCACAGGAAGAGAGTACACAACTGAGGCAAGTCTGGATTTACAGAAACTAATTTTTCTTTCAATTAACAAATATATAAAAATATGGGTGAGCATCATTTTGTCCTAATCCTTTCATATATAGGAATAATATTCTAACACATACACCTACTTACATTGATTATTTCAAGGTTGCTACATATTGGTCACCTCTCTAGCACGGGGTGTTTTTCCTTTCACGTCTCTTCTTTTCCATTTCTAAAAAGAAATATATATATTGGCAAGTTTCACTGCTCACAAGAAATTCAGAACATGGAACAAAATTCGTAAAAAGTAATATTACTACCATTAGAACTGGTTTCTAAGTAGGTATACATCGTAACATAAATATTCAAAAGGTCCAAATAGAAAATGTGACACAAGAACGCATCTGAAAGTTACATACCTTAAGGTTTATCAATTACCAGAAATATCACACGAATACCTACAATGATATGTATCAAAAAACCACCCGACTTCTGTCCGTGCCTTTGTAGAGAACTCGGGTGCAGGTCCACCCTGGGTCCACCCGCTTCGGTTTGGTTTGAAGATTGTTTATACTGCGATTTTTGTAGGAAGAGCTCTCAAGATAACTCAAATCCCATCTTCGCGATGGAATATGTCACGGCATTTCGTATCATTCACAGTCGTTCCGCTAGATTCGCACGATCGCGGACCGTATGAAGCAGTGCTTGCGATCATGCGACTTCTACCGGCAAGACCGAGAAAAGACGCGAAATGCCGTGACATATTCCATCGCGAAGATGGGATTTGAGTTATCTTGACAGCTCTTCCTAGAAAAATCGCAGTATAGTGATGTTATCCCGGAGGTTCCCCAACTGTTGATTGAATCGGTAGTCCGATTACTTTTCCGAAGTCGTTCAATCCAAATGAATCGTTGAAATCGTTCACTTACTGTCGCGGAATCTTCGCTGTGATTGGTGGATCGGAGCTCTCGAGGCGGCTCTTTCAAAATCTCCCAGAAAACGGATATTCATGAATACTGTAATTAACATTTCATAAATCACAGAACTTTTAGTGCACTTCGAAATAACGAACATAATATGCCTTTATGAATCGTTTAAATCAATATAATTATCTTTTACGTCAAACAGCCCAATTATACTTCGGTTTTTCTTTCTTGGCGTACGGGCGTGTGCCAATAAAATGGATATCTCACGTCGTTTTACGTTCTGCGCCAGGGATCGCATGATCGCCAGCACTGTTTGATACGTCGCGATCATGCCATGCTTCTAGCGGCACAATTAGGAACGACGTAAAATATGAGATATTTCATTTTATTGACACACCCCCGTGCGCCAAGAAAGAAAACCGAAGTATAATTGGGCTGTTTGACGTAAAAAGATAATTATATTGATTTAAACGATTTGAACCTGTTTTGAAACCGCAGCTTTGCAGCGGTGGTGGGGAGATCACTTTCCATGCATATACTGCAATTTTCGTAACTGTGCCCTGACAGCAATCAGCCGCCATCCAATCGGGAGCTTATATTTCGCTATAGTGACGTCACTATGGTGACGTTAGAGCTCTCGGCTAGATGAAACTGTCTACAGCTGATAACTGTCAGGGGCACAGATATAAAAATTACAGTATAGAGATGTCGAGAATGACGTCACAAGTTTGGCGGGAAAGTGTTGGGTGCAACCTCTGGATTACGAAAAAAAAAAAGCTCTTCCTAGCGCATTAGGCCCGCAACAGACTACACCGAGGAATGCGTTGCTAGAAATGTGCGACGAGAAATGTGGAAAATAAGCCGGCGAGGCTGCGTCCACACAGTACAAAGAGGTTATTCGATGTCTCGAAATGCCTTTATGTGCCACAAGCCGAGAGTGATGGCAGCAGTTTTAGCTATGAGATCATCTGAGAGTCCCATTTGTTGTTTTATTAAATGCTCTTATGTAATTTTTACTCGTGATATCCTTGTTTTGTTACATAATCGTAAACCATTTGTTTAACGAGTTCGAATTACCTAGAGAGAAAAACACTACTACATTGCATACAAATCATTATTTAATGTAAAAAAACAAGAAGTGAAGTGACGTATAAGGAGAAGTTGTACATCAGCAAATTTTTCTTGAACTCCGTAATCTCTACCACGCTCTGGTTTACTATATTTGTTGGTTGAATAATGAATAATGATAAAATAATTCATAATAAAATTCACATTAATAATTCATTCATAAATACCAATTAAGAAAAGTAATAATTAATTCAATTCTTTCAAAATACCCTTTCAAGTTTCTTGCTTCAAATTTTTATTTTTATATTACTCATTATGAGCGGATTTCACACAAATAAGAATATCTTCCATACAAGTTTTTACGTGTTCATTTCCGTTCGAAGAGAAAATTCAAGAAAACTGTTGTACCAAGTAGCCATAGTATCGTGTAAATGGGTAACCATAGTGGTTGTTGATGGATGGAGACAAAGGGAATGCGATGAGAGAAATGTACTCCGATTGATTACGAATAATATGTTCTTTTTAATGGGAATAAAGGATAATTATTTGATGATAGAGAACTAATATCGACGGGAAAATCATCACACATCAATATAAAAGATAAGTATATGATCTTTTATAACATCATTTATGGTAGCAGAGCGTGGTTCATGGATAACATAGGAATCAACAAGGTTGAAGTTTTTAATGGAAGTAATTTTGCTGTATGGAGTGTAAGAATCATTTCATTACTAAAAATTAAACATTATATTATATTTTAAATGAATCTCCTCCGGAACGCGATACTACAAATCCACGAGCGGTACAAGATTGGGAAAAATGGACACAAGATAACGAGAGGTAGTTGGAATAATAAATTTAAGTTGTCATCATCTATATTAATGACAGTAAGAGGGATAGATGAAGCTAAAACATTGTGGGAATTGTTGAAGAGAAGATACGAAGGTATACATAATAATAGAAAAGTGCAATTAAAAATTGCGCTGGCTAAAATTAAAAAGTCACATACAGAATCAGTTGAAGAATATTTAACCCGAATTCACATCTTAGTAAGTGATTTAAAGGAACTCGGAACTATAATAGAAGAGAACGAGATCATCGGATACATAATAGGTGGTCTACCCCGAGAATATAGCGAAGTTACGACGGCAATAATGACAAATACCAATGTCACTTACGAAACGTTACGAGAAGTATTAATTAATTTTGAACATCGAAAAAATATTGATATAGAAAATACCATAATCTTGCTTTCAAATTTAGAGAAAGAAAAATACAAAAAATGTTACAACTGCGGTAAATCAGGACATTACTCTAAAGATTGTTGGTTTCTACGAGACCAGACAAAATAAATATAATAGTAATAATAATAATAATAAATCAGCTTTCCATTTCAATAAGTATTCAAATAATAATACTTCTTATGGAAATAAACGAAATAAATATTTTCAAGAACGTAATAAAGATTTCTGTTGCAATACTTCCAATGCCACACAAACAAATGAACATCGTGAGATAAACAGTACACACGAACATGTACAAATCGTTTCTAATAAAAATAATGAATTATCATCTACTAATGTAGAATGGATACTAGACTCAGCGTGTTCATCTCATATGGTTAATGACATTAATCTATTGTCTCATTATCAACCAGAAATAATTGATATTTCTACAGCAGAAAAGGATAGAAATATACAGTCTACTTCAAGGGGAGAAGTTCATGTATTTAATGACATTCAAATATTAAACATAATATTACATTTAAAGATACTCTATTAGTTCCGCAAGTAACAAATAATCTTATTTCTGTACCAAGTCTAGTAAAACACAATAAGAAAATAATATTAAATAAATACGGCGCTAGGGTTTATGATGAAAGGAACAAATGAGCTCATTATGCAAGGAAAATTCGCAAATAATATGTTTATTATTAATTTACCAACGAATTTAATAATAAATAATTACAATCAAGAAATATGTCAACAAACTAAAGTTGAAAATAAAATATTATGGCACAGAAGATTAGCACATATAATAATAATTATTTATTAAAATTGAAAAATGACAACATGGTTATGGTCTAAATAATTTACAGCAACCGAAATAACGTGTGATGCATGCATCCAAGGTAAACTTACTAGATCACCACATAATAAAGTGTATAAGAAACAACCACAAGAATATTAGAAAGATTACATCTTGAAGTTTGCAGTCCAATGAAACATCCATCTATATCTGGCAAAAGTATGTTTGGTCGTAGTAGACGAATTCTGCCGAAGATACTTTACTGAATTTATTAAGGAAAAATCAGAGGTCCCTGAAAAAATAGAAGAGTTGATAGAGAGAAGGGAGAACGAACCGGAGAAAAAGTAAAATATTTAAGATCGGATAACGGTACTGAATTTAACGAACAGGAGATTTACATGTTATTGTAAAAATAAAGGTATTAAACAAGAATTTACAACTATTCACTCTCCGCAGAGTAATGGAATTGCAGAACGGCTAATAGAACACTAATAACCACAGCACGTGTTATCCTTTTAGCTTCCAACCTTCCTATAAAGTTTTGGGCAGAAGCTGTATCAACATCAACATATTTACATAATCTGTCATACAATAAAGCAAAGAATAAAACTCCGATGGAAATATGGAGAGGTAAAAAAACCTTCTGTAAAGCATTTACGAATATTTGGATGTAAAGTATTCTTCAGAAATGAAGACATTCTAAAACATAAAATTTGATAAACGAGGTAAACAAGGAATTTTTGTTGGTTACTCAAGAACAAGAAAAGCATACAGAATTTATGATACTGAAGAAAACAGATTATTGAAAGCAGGAATGTAGTATTCTTTGAAACAGAAAATGGATACTGTAATGATTTATACGATAAATGCTCAAGAAATCAATTCACTAGATTACATGTTTATTCACAATTTATCAGCGAGAAATAAAAATAACACAATCACATCTCAATTTGAAAATAATGATCAACCGACAACTGATTTACTTAATAAAGATACAAATACTGACAATTCAGAAGAATTCAACATAAATCATCAAGATTGTGAAACAGTTGATAATATTCCGATTCAAGAACAAGACATACAGTTAAATCAACATGAATATATACTAGCAACTTAAGAAGATCGTCGAGGGAAAAAAAAACAACCTGAAAGATACCAGACGTGTGCTACAATGAAATCATCCCAAAAAATTTTAAAGAAGTTTATATATCTAAAGATAAAGAAGAATGGATAGAAGCAATTAACAAAGAACTACGGTCTTTAAAAGAATTATAATGTATGGGAAATAGTAGATAAACCAGACGGTAAAGATATTATTAAAGGAAATGGATTTCAGTTTAAAGGAAATTGAAGGCAGAAAAAAGTTTAAAGCAAGGCTAGTGGCAGACGGATCAAATTGAAAATGGAAAATAATTATGAAGAGTTTTTTAGTCCAGTAATGAAACCAGAATCATTTAGATTGCTACTGTAAATAGCTAGTATTAAAAACTACAGTGTAAAATTTGTGGACGTAGAGACAGCCTATTTGAATGAAATTTAGATAGGGAGATTTGACATGAAAGTACCTGAAGGATTAAATATGGAAGATGGGAAAGTACTAAAAATATGTAAAAGTTTGTATGGTCTTCCTGAAGCGGGAAAATGTTGGTATAAACAAATTTTTAAATATACTAAATAAAATAGTTTGGAGAGAACTAAAATGGATCCTTGCGTATTTAAGGGAAAATATAATAATAAATTCATTGCTATAGGAATTTATGTTGATGATTGCGTCATTATTGGAGAAACTGACGATGAGACAAATAAACCGATGAATGCATTAAAAAATAAATTAACCATTAAAGAAATCAAGAAAACATAAAATACTTAGGTATTGCAATAACGAGATTTAAATGTTTTTTTGTTTATCTCAAGAAGATTATATTGACGATATTTTGAAAAATTCGATATGTCAGAATGTATCCAGTTGAAACTCCTGGAGTAATTGACGTATCACTTGATCAGTATGACGACTCACAAAGAGTTTCACAAATGAAAATACATGGAAGATGCTAGGATGTATAGGTTATTTAGTAACAGGAACAAGACCTGAGTTAGCATTTACCATAAGTAAATTATCCCAATATGCCAAAGATCCAAAGAAATTCACATGAGTGCTTTAAAACGAGTATTAAGATATATTAAGGAACTAAAAATATAAATTGCATATAGAAAATAAAATGGAAAACTTAATATAAGCTCGGATGCAATTTACTGCAAACGTTTATAACCTCACTCAGTTCTATGCACTGTTGGTGTTTTCTTGCGGCAGCGACGCCAAATGTCGTGTAACAAGTGAAGGAGTAGAATGTGTCCGAGAAACTCGCTCGCCGACCGACTCGAGGCGAGGAACTCTTTCGCCTCCGCAGAGTCGAACGGGAAACTCTTTCAGTGTGTGGGGGTTCCATAAGAGTCCTCGTTGTTTCGATTTTCACATTTCTCGTAGGGGCACATTTTTTTTGAAACACATTCCTCGGCGTAGTCGTTGCGGGCCTTAGTACGATTTTCGGCTGTATAGTGGTTGCTGAGGTTTATTATCATATTTGTTATTTACATAATTTTCTATTCTTTCGGTTTCTTTAGATCTGGCTGCGCATCTTGTTCACAAATTTAAATTAAAGAAGCATTATTCTATCAGACATATGACAAGTGCCAACTATTTCGGGCCTCATGCTACTCGAGTAGAAGCATTTTGTATTTTTATAACTGTCGTTTTTACTTTCTCGCCTTACAAAACTTCGTATGGAAAAGGAGTTATGTTACGTCTCGCCGGAAAACGCCGAATTTTCGCCAGAGACCTCTTACATGGGTGCCTTGTAACGAAAAGTGGACATAAATTCCTGTTGCTAAATTTAGAGAAAAAATCCACTGTAAACAAGACTCGAGGTGAAAGCCAATCCATGTTTGGTTGCTTCTTGATTCCGAAAACTCGACTGACAGCAAACGTCCGTCTGGTGGTTGTCAAGAATACAAAAAACTCTTACATTTCAAAACTCTTGCAATGCTGCTGAAAAACCCAAAATGAATGGCACAGCGACTGACTAAGCGATGCCATCTTTAAACTTTGGTAGGGATGTGGTAAATATACTCTATCCAAAGAAATTGCCATAGAAGCCATAATTGCTCTACAAGGTTGGTGTTTTCAAAAATTTTTTTTAATCCAAAAGGTAAATTTTTTTCACATGTTTCTCACGGTCGATAATAATTACTTGCGCGATTTTTTCACATTATTATTTTACGAGTACTGTGCATTATCTGTCAAGTAATGTTTTCTCGAAAACACCGTTTTCGTGAAAAGTATCTCCAATTCGCATTTTCAGAAAGCTCGAACGCCATTTTCGCATATTGTCTGCAATGGTTTCTCAAACTTTTTGTAATTGGATAGTGCTCTTACACTCTTTTAGTGTAGCGTAAAGTTTTATTTTGAGTTTTTTTTGTTTTGTTTTTTCAAAATTACATATTGTAATTTTTGAAGATCTCTCAACTCTTTATATGTAAATTACCAGCAATTTTGTACCAATTATTATGTTTGTGAGTGTATAAGTGATTCAATATAACTTCAATAAAGTATTTTTGAAAACTCAAACATTTCTGTGGAAATGAGCTTCAAATTTCGCATTTTTAGTAGCGCTAAAACGCCATTTTCTCTTAAACAACTCATAATTTTAAACGAAATTGCCATTTATGACTATGTTTTTGTGTTCTTTAATATTTTAAAATTAATGTTTCCGTTCTATCAATAGGAAACCGAAAAATTAAGAAAATTACAGAAGAATGTACTTTTGGCAGTGATAGATGACAGCTGGCAAGGAAGAGTTTGTGGCAATTCCGAAGAGCTAGCGAAGACCCAAGGAAATAGAAAACTAATACGGGACAGTCTGTGCCATTCTGTAGCACCACTAGTTTTTTGTAAATTTTTCATTTAACAAGGAAAAGTGTTAAGTAACTCAGTATATATGTTAAAATAAAATTTAATACTATAAGGTTGGTAGACTCTAAAAGTCAAAAGTTGTAAGTTCCTTTGAAAACAGTTAGTAGCAGGTCATTTAGTATAAGCCTCATAATGAAGCGTCTCGCTGCATCCTGTATGTATGATTATTTTGCCTCCCAATAAAAGTGTTCAAATCAGTCTATAAATTCTTTTCAAGTTGTAAATCTATCACGAAAAGGGTGTTGTGTTCAGCCTAACCCCTTATCTCATTTTACCTGGAGTCGAAACGACTTCCAAGGGCAATTGGCAAGTCGGCAGTAGCTTGAGGCTTACGAGGAGAAAATTCCACAATCTCTACAAAGAGATAATTTTTATTCAATAACGTCGTAGCAAGCCAGGAAGTCGTCACTAATATTGTCGCCTGTTCTAATTTTTTGCATTAACTTTTGTAAAAATAGTTTTTGAACGAAAAATCACTATCATTTTTTTACTCAAAATCTGTATTACTTTTGTTGTGTAGTAAAAAATAGAAAGCTAAAATATATTATGCATATATTTGAAATGGTTAAATATTGTATAATATTGTAATTAACTCCAATAGCACAAACAATGTCCAGAAACAATGCCCGTTTATTTCTGTGCCCCAGGTTTGAGGCTGACCGGGTGAGAGCATGGTGTAAATAATGATATGAAAATAGGCTAATCGACAAATAAAAATGCAGTCGATTTGTTAATTTTTTGAAGGCTATTAATTTGTACCAATGAATTTTAAAAATGTATAAATTATTGAAAATTGATATGTTGTTAATATTCTGTCGATAATAACCTTATTAGTTGACGCGACATAAAAATAAATTTAAAAGAATGTCCAGAAACTTTCCAACTTCAAAACTCTTTTTCGTCAAATTTAAATTTTGGAATTTATTTTATTTTACTTTAAACTATGAAATCGCAATACACCAACTATACTTGGAGTTTAATTACTTGGCGTGTGAGGGCTTGTCTTCATGATGGAATATCTCACGGTATTTCGCGTCGTCGTAAAGATAAAATGTGATCTAAATTCGTGTTAGACTTGACGAAAGGCAATAATGAGATTGGCACGGGACGAGTAGGTAGGGGAGGTTGTTAGTGTAGGTTTGACAGAGGTAGAGCACGTCGCGAAGCGACCCCAGCGAAGTAGTCTCTGATGCAATCTTACCGTTCGGTGGCGATGATTGAAAGTAAAGATGCTGTTCGGTTTTCTCCTCGCCGGTGATTACAATGTCGTGGTCAGATGTACAGTGGAACGAGACACCTGCGCGTCCGCTCTTGCATACGGCTCGCGAAAACTTGAAGATAGGTATGATAAATGGTTTTCGCTTACAGGTAGATGTGTTCGCACTTGAGACGTTCGGCATGGTGAAGAGTGTATTTATTTATTTATTTGGTCAAAAAACAGTAAAAACTGTATCTGACGTATGGGGGAAGGGATTATATGCGTGCATTTTCTTGAGGCCCAAAATTTAAAAAACAACAACAAGCGAAATTAGAGAAATTAATATTTGGAAAAAAGTTTTTTCCCGAGTTATAGAAAATCAATTTCAACGGGAAATGAACTGCTGATTTAATTTTTCTGCATTGCTAACAAAATAGTAACGAACAGCAATTCTACTCCTACCACTACAAGCAAAAGGAGTGCTCCACAAAACGTGCGCACAGTGAAGCTACATTTCGTCCAGAAGCAAAACAAGGGGCCATCTCAGCATTTGCTCAATGGATCAGGGAAACTGGACGAGATGGGGGTCATTGACCCGGAATGCCGAAGTACATTATTTGTTACAGCGTATTTAATTTTTAAATGTATACAATACAAATGTAACCTAATTCATTATATATCATTGCTTTGTTAAAATAAACATTATTTTTCTTTTTGAC
>JAHLJT010008126.1:0-30015 GCA_031308135.1 Acheta domesticus
CGAGATCCCGGTGCCACCTTCACGTCACTCGCGATCATTTTACTCTTCCAGGAATTTTCCCCCCACCGCTGAGGCGGGACACGCTCTAAACTTCCATTGATTTCCTTCTTCATCTGTAGTCGTCTAATGCGTTTAAGCATATGTGGAAGGTGAGAGGAGGGGCAATGATAAGAGAGGAAGGATTACGAGTGGTCGGGGGCCAATTTCTTAAGGTTTCTCTGCTCGAGTATTTCTCTTGATGTTGATCGGAGAAACACGGGAAAAAATGATCAGAGTGGCCGGACGTAGAATTCTCCTCCAGACGGTACTTGAATTCTAGCCAGCAATGTAGATAGTATCCAAAAATCCACGACCGCGGGAACTCGAACTCTAGGGCCTCCCGGCGAACGATGGTGCAGAAGCAGCGTGTGTGCCTACTGAGCAATCATAGCCGGTATGTTCTTCGAGAAGCATATTAGCGCAAATGACTTATTCTAATAGCATGAGGCGCAATTGTAAATCGTGCATTTGAAATATCACAAGATGTATTTATTTTAAAAATTGAAAATATACTACTAAAATTTATTGTCTATGGCTGCTCCGAAGAATCTTTTTTTAAGAAAATTAAGAAGTTGAACATATTTGCAAAAAACTACCACACTAAACTGTGACTAAAATGTACCAAACTAAACCGTGACGTGATGGCAAATCCTATAATTTTCTATGCCGTATAAAAAACATTATTTTCCGTTACGGATATTTATTTTCTGGAATTTTTCATCGTTTCTACATTGCGTATTCAAACAGAAAGAAACTATAACTAGATGTGACACATATTTGAATAAAGTATCATTTTTTTTGAAAAGCAATATCATATAAAGTATCATTTTTTTGGAAAGCAAACGAAAATCTAAGATATTGATCCTTTCGTTTTCGTTCTGATTTTGATTTGTTCTTTTATTAATAGAAATCCATTATAGTGTACATTAATTACTCTCATTACTGCACTAAATTCAAGCATGTTTAAAAATTGCATCTCTATTCTAAGAAGGGTACTCAAATAATTTGTAGAAATCGCAGATGTCCATCTTTAAAGCCTGCCAGTTAACAACATAGCATGGTAGTGCATTGGTGTACGTCTGACGGAGGAGTGGTTATCAAGGCAAACAGCTACGTTCATACAGTAGGTTCAAACTCGGTCAAAGTTGTAGAAATTTTGTCAGCAACTGAAAATTTTATACCGAAATTTATTTCCAAAAACAATAAAAGCGAAAAAACACCGTTTGGATACGCTTGTTGGATATTTTGGATACGAAATTAAAGGATCTGTTAAATCAAAAGCATGATTTCGATTAATAATATCATACTCGATTTTGTTACTACGAACTACTCGTAAGGCAGTGTCTATTTGGAGCTGCCAATATTCAAACGTAACAACATTGGCGTGTCAGAAGTCTTGGAGAAAGGAATGGTCAACCTATATCGAAAAGACTTGGTTAGGAATCTAAAATGCTTTTTATACGACGTTCTTCATATTTTTGACAAACTCTAATTTGGAGTTAAATGCCTTTCTTATGAGGGAAATTTAAAATTTCTCGTTTCATATTGTTTTGAAAATGTTCTCTTGCACGAATAGCTCTAATAATAAACCTTGTAATAACTATGCGTTACTAGAGAAACATATTCCTTCAAAGTTTCCTAAAAGCCCACGGAATCTCATGCAAGTCATTTTAAAATTGCGGCTGCAATTGTCTTATTTCTTCGTATCTATCTAATTTATTCGTATTCACCTATTTTACTGATTTTTTTTGAAAATAAATTTGATCATTGATTCCATTGCTATTTTGCTTTGAAGAAGTACAACTGAAATATAGAGAATAATTTTCAACATTGATGTAATCTAATAAATGAAAATCAATATTTGTATGTTCGTATTTTATGCGTTGCTGTACCTTTCATCCGATTGCGATACAACCTTCTCAACATATTGCTTGCTCTAGCGCGAAGGTTATAGGCATAGTGCAATAGGAATGTATGTATGTCTGTCGCATAGAAGCAAAATGGGGCGTTGTTGATTTAATGCGATTAAGCTCATTCAGCATTCCTGAACAGAAGCTCTACGCAACCCACCACACACTCAAGTATTAAGCGCGTATTCGCTGCATATTCTGCCCCTGCGATTGTGAAATATCAGCCGAAATTATTATTTGAACGTTATCTCGGATATGTCAATCAAGTTCTCCATGACAATGTCACAGCGAATGCATGTCCAAACTTAAGGGAAACGTTTTTACAATAGCATACTTGGTTTCCATGTCTAAGCCAGGTCCTAGACAACCTATCAAGGCGAGAAAGTCTTTGATCTTTTAAAAAGTTTGCAGAGCGTAGCGTAAAACATTAACAATCACGTGCCCAGTAGCATATGAAGTGTAATACATTGCAATAGCGAAACATTGCCGAGTCCAATAGTTCAATATATAAACTCAACAGACTGTATATTTTTAACAAAAGTAAGCAAGAGACAGAGGACTATACAAAATTCACCGACAAAATGAAACACTAGTTGTGTAGGAGGGCAGTGAATGCCATAAAGGGGTCCCAGGAAGCGGAAGACCTCTGGTGGACAGTGAAGAGCACACGTGAGAAGGAAGCACAGGTAAGCGCGCCCGCGACGAGTGACCACGGAAGGCCGGCGCGGGGGGCGGGAGGGGGTGGGGCGGTCGCTTTCATTAGTAGCTAAGACGCGTGGGGGCGGCGTTTATTGGCCGCGGCGCCGCAACGGCGCTTGTTTGAGGCAGTTGCAAGCGCGTCGCGAGCGCCCGTGGGCGCGCTTACGGCCGGTTAGCCTCTCCCCCCTCCCTCGGGCCGCGCCGCGCCGCACCGCGATAAGGGCTGATGCGGCGTCGTAAAGTGCGGGACCCGCGGGACGCGGGCGGCGCCAAGGGGCGGGGCGAGCGGGGAGCGGCGCCGCTGCTATCGGCACACGGCGCTTTGATTGGGCCCACGCCTCCGTCTCCACCTCCGCCAGCGCCACCGCCTGCATCCCCGACACAGTCCTTGCCCCACACCTGAGCAGCACAGAGCCTTCGCTACCGCACCCGCTGTCGCCAACTCCTCCGCCTCTACCTCCGCCTCTACCTCCGCCTCTACCTCCGCCTCTACCTCCGCCTCTACCTCCGCCTCTACCTCCGCCTCTACTCCGCCTCTACCTCCGCCTCTACCTCCGCCTCTACCTCCGCCTCTACCTCCGCCTCTACCTCCGCCTCTACCTCCGCCTCTACCTCCGCCTCTACCTCCGCCTCTACCTCCGCCTCTACCTCCGCCTCTACCTCCGCCTCTACCTCCGCCTCTACCTCCGCCTCTACCTCCGCCTCTACCTCCGCCTCTACCTCCGCCTCTACCTCCGCCTCTACCTCCGCCTCTACCCTCCGCCTCTACCTCCGCCTCTACCTCCGCCTCTACCTCCGCCTCTACCTCCGCTCTACCTCCGCCTCTACCTCCGCCTCTACCTCCGCCTCTACCTCCGCCTCTACCTCCGCCTCTACCTCCGCCTCTACCTCCGCTCTACCTCCGCCTCTACCTCCGCCTCTACCTCCGCCTCTACCTCCGCCTCTCCTCCGCCTCTACCTCCGCCTCTACCCTCCGCCCTACCCTCCGCCTCTACCTCCGCCTCTGTCCCCATTTCTGCTCACACCCTTCGTTGCCGCTCTCGCTATATCTTCTGTCACCAAGGCGATCCCCCCTCCTGCATTGTCCCGCCACGCCTCATTCCACCGCCATCACAGTTCCCGCTGTTCCCCGGATTTTGAGGGTTTTTATCGACATTTGTGTCGCTTCTGTCGTGATGAGCGAGAATTTCGTCCCTTACACCTCCGTCGATGCAAAAGGAAAGAATCATTGCGGAAGTGGACACGAGAATATGAAACTGCGGAACGTTAAACGTTATTAATGAATATCATCGTTTTCTAATTATTTGAAACGATCTGAATCAGAAAAAGTTGTCAAGTAACGTATTTTAGAAATGTTTCTCTTAATACAATGATACAAATATTATATAATTGAATATGGCGTTTTACGTTCCCTTCGTTCCTGCCACCGTCAGAGCCACTGCTCCATTCATTTTGAGAGCTTTCTTCATACTTGGTGCCTTCTGTCGTTATGATGGAGAATTGCGCTCCGTGCTGATATGGCGAAGTGTTTACCAAAAGGAAAGGATTATTGCGGAAGTGAAGACGGAAACTGCGAAGAGTATTCATTTACCTGGTCTTTGATGAACGTTGCTGCCAACATGCCGTAAATGTAACGGTTGCGATGCGAATGAGAGAAAATATTGAAATATAGTCTTTTCAAAATTAGCTTTTTAATAGAATGATATAGTTCGTGTATGCTAACTCATACATTGGCATATTTCACTACAGGCTTGAGTAAAACATTTAATTGTGAACATTCTACATTATCAGTCTATTGATATAAAGTTAATACTTTGAATGTATTTAATGCGTAAATTCAAAATGTCAAACAGATATTGAGGAAGCCACATTTATGTACGAAAACCTCGTAAAATTGTTGTAAAATGCTAACTGATAATTAATATTCCCTATAACAGGACAGAGTTACTTTGCGCTCAATCATTGTTTTCTCTCATATAACCCCCAAACTGTTATAGCATTAATTTCTCTCAGAAGAATAACTAGTGGTGCTACAGAATGGCACAGACTTTCCCGTATTATTCTACTTCCTTGGGTCTTCGCTAGCTATTCGGCATTGCCACAAACTCTTTCTTGCCAGCTGTCATCTATCACCGCCAAAGTACATTTTTTTTATCATTTTCTAATTTTTCGGTTTCCTATTGGTAGAACGGAAAAGTAATTTTATAATATTAAAGAACACAAAAACCTAGCCATAAATGGCAATTTTCTTTTAATAATTATGTGCCGTTTAAGAGAAATGGCGTTTAGCGTTACTAAAAATGCGAAATTTGAAGCTCATTTTTACAGAAAATTTTTGAGTTTTCAAAATACTTTATCTGAAGTTATTTGAAGCACTAATATTCACAAATATAATAATTTTTACAAAAAGCTGGTAATGTGCATATTAAAGATGTGAGAGATCTTACAAAAAAGGACAATTATGTAATTTTTGAAAAAACAAAAAATAACTCAAAATAAACTTTACGCTATACTAAAGAGTGTAATAGCACTATCCGTTACAAAAGTTTCAAGAAAAAATTTGCAGCCATATATGAGAAATGGCGTTTGAGCGTTTCTGAAAATGCGAAATTTTTGAGCTACTTTTCACAGAAAACTGTTGTTTTCGAGAAACTTTACTTGACATTATTTAAAGCACATGTACTCGTAAATATAATAATGTGAAAAAATGCCGATAATGTAAATATTATAGACGTGAGAAACATGTGAAAAATTTACATTTTTGTAATTTTTGAAAAAACTAACCGGTAGACCAATATGCCTTTATGTCATCTGAGAGAGTACATTTACCACTATCCCTACCAAAAGTTTAAAGAAAAAATTTGAGCCATTTTTGAGAAAATCTTGTTTTGTAATTTTTTAAAATTGCACATATTGCACGAAAACAATTAAAATTTTGAAAAACATTTGCATGACCTTTATGAAAGAACTCAATATGCAGAACGAATTTTATTTGAAGAAAAAATCTCTATCTTCAATTTGTAGTTGGAGAAAGACGCCGAAAAAAATTCAACTTTCACAATTTTTGAAAATTCAGAGGTTCATTCAGTGAAAATCACACCTATGCCATGTTAATAAGTGTATTTTACTCTATTTATACAAGAAATTTAAAGAAAAAATTTGGAGCCGTTTTTGAGAAAGTTTTGAAAATCCTCGGGAGGGGGATCATATAAAGTACCCCCCAAATTTTGAAGAATCTTTTCAAAATCTCAAAGCTTCGACTAGAATCAGATCGATTACGGAATATCTATTTTGGAAGAAATCGTACGTATGGTTTAGGCGCTAGCAGTGTTCACAGACGGACAGACAGACGGACGGACGGACGGACGTTTTTCTTTTCAATTGGGTTTTCGGTGTCAAGGACATACAAAACAGGGTTTCTGGCTACACCACGTGTTAGGGGATTTTTTTCTAAATTTAGCAACTGGTTTTATCCACTTTTTCGTTTTCACGGCCCGGCAATTAATTGGCCATTTTTGGCCGAAAATTGGCCATTTTTCGCGCAGCATTACATAACTTTCCCTATACTACGTATATGGTAAACGTAAAAAGAATGAACAAACGTAATTGTAATAAATATTGTGTAGATCTTATGCATATTGTTATGCATCATATTGATTTATATTGCTGATTTCGCAGTTCGATTTGCTCTATATCTCAGAGGACCATAGAAAATGGTAAACTAATCGTATACTCTAACCATACACCACTTATTTAGAATGGAACAAATGCTGCAATAGTGAAAGGTTAAGGAGTCGTGAAAGGTGACGGTCAAGTTCCAAGTGTTTTACATCGCGTGGGAAGTGAAAAGAGAACAACGTTAAAATATTACTCCCTGCACATACTGAGTATGTTCGTGTTATCTCGCTCCTATTAATGATTAAATGTGGATGTAGTGTCGAAAACAATTATTTTACAGACGAAGGGAAATGAAAGTATTTAAGTTCAAATTCATGTTACAAAAGCTGTTACTAGTTGAAACATCAAATGCAATTGCCTCAATTTTTCCATTTGTAATAAAAAATAATTTCATAATTAATATAGAAAAGGAATATGAGGAAACTGCAACAACAAAAGATTGCAAAATAAGGACAATACATCACAGTTTGATTACGATAATTCAATCATAATTCGTCTACGTAAAGTAAAAGAGGCAGGGGAAAGATTCTGGAGATCAAAAATATGCGTCGATTGTACTAATCACTCATTGGTAATGTGGTGTTTTACTTTTTTGACATTAAATAAATGCATGAATATTGCATAATTACATTGTGAAACTATGCGAGAAACTTATGCATGCTTCGCAAAGAGAGACTGCACAAGCATTCTAAAATAACTAAAATGTTTAATTTTAATGGTAAGTAAATATATTAAGTAGTGGAGTGGATGACATGGAAAATCTCATTTTTCAGTACGAAGAAACGCTGTTTTCCATTAATAGATATCACAAAACAAATTCCCTCGTACAGCTGTTTAATTATAAGTCAACAAACAGTAAGCACACCTGACAACTGCATCATGACATTCTCACTCCTGCTTATTCTTCTGGAATATTGCGCGCAAAGTACTGGCATTCAAAGTCTGTAGTATTATTGCACGCGGTCATCTAATTATGGCGTGCTGTGACATTCTGTTTATAGTAGCTGATCGCAGTTTCGCAATTATCTGATTAATGGTAAAAGTGAATAGCAGCAGGAATCCCTCTCCAATTAGTATCACTACACAAAGGAATGGTCACCCTCCCTTGTGCTTCTTTGAACCAGTACTGGCTGATTCATATGCTTTCCGACGCTTTATCAGTGAGATTACTGATGTACATCGCCAATAAATATTGTATCTCATTATAACTCGGCCAAGCGAAGAATGAAGGATGCGATTGCGGCACGTCGTGGAACTACAGTATAAACACGGGTCTGTACAGTCAGTTTTGCTAACAAAAGTCGCCAGGAGCGTAAAGCGATTCAGAGACTGCTTCTATGGAATCACCACGGCCTCCTTCATAGAGGTTGTGAATCAGTTGATAAAATATAACTTCAGAAATCTCTTACACTGTGCTTCAGAAACACATCAACACGACTTAAACTGACTTTTATTTTTGTCCCTTAAAGTTGCTTTTTTTACTTTTCACCGTTCTAGTACAAGAATGTAATAAAAAGTTCTATTTATGTTGAATTTTTAATACTTATTCATTGAGTTTAAACATTTTGTATTCTTCTGCATTCATCTTTTTTTTCGTAGATTTTCGGTGGTTTGTTAGATATGCAATAAAGTACCAAAACATTAACTTTACTGTCGTAAGTATCTACAATATTCTTCATTATGATGGTAGTTACTTCTTACATAAAACAGAATTTATTTGTGTATATTCTGAGAAACTACTTAAGTTAAAATCAACGATTTATATGAATGTTACTGCTAATCGAAAGAATTAGTTTCAAAATTTTGATAGTTTTGCAGAGAAAAGTTATACTTTTATTTATACCAATATGAGTTGCAGACATGTCCGAATACACTTAAAATAGTAATGGGAAGATAATGGATTTGCAACGAAATAAATAGCGCTTTTTCCCGCTATAGTTTGGCACGGTTCCATTTTAATTTTGAATTGAGTATCTTTATATCTCCGTCTCTGACGTTTTGGCTGTAAACACAGACGGTGGCGCGCTCCTGTAAACATCATTCTCAACTTGGTCGGGATATATTAATCCGGATTTTGCTGGGCAACGAACGAGTGCCCGCAGAGGAAGCAGCAAAGCCCCTGCATAGGTCGTTTGGCCTCCACATGCTTGTTTGATTATTTCGTGTTTCCGGGCGCGTGAGCTACTTTGATAATAAGTCCCGTAAGTATAGTGCGTGTTTGTGTGTCACGATGTGGAGGTCCCGTCTGGTTGGTGAGATCAGGCACCGACTAGCCGTTGGTTTGCGAGGTTTTTCTCCATTCAGATGCCCCCCACCAGCGGGGCACCCACCCAGCCGGGAAACGTTCTTCCGGCGCAGCTGGTCTGCCGACATGCGTGGTAGTGTGGTGCGTGTAAGTGTAAGGGGATGAGTAAGTGTAAGGTGTAAGGGGTGACGTTAGGACAAGGAAGAGGAAGGAAAGATCGCGTGCAGTCCTTGGTTCATTTGTTAGGGTACTGCTCCGGCATTTGTGTAGTTTGGTCTAAATTGTTCTGGCACAATCCTGTAACCCTATCTTTCCTAATTTTGTATAATTGACAAAAAAGCTGCTTTGCAAACAAACATTTTCGATCTCCCCCCTTTTTTTCGGAAACAAAAATGAGGGAAATGATGGTTCGTTTTCCGTTTTTGTCCTCGCCAGATCTTCTTTTAGGGGACGCGGTAGAGACATGTTGAGCTACGTAGTTGCTCTGCTACTCTCGGGTTATTTTCTTGTAAAACTTTAGTGAATTTTTCTTACGTCTTGCATGGTGAGCTCGCTACATCTTAGTTTTCAGAAGGTATCTTTACAATTTGGGAAGGAATTGGGTTTGTACCTGGAACAAAGTCCTGTGCTTAAGTACATAAGGCAGTAAATTGGCAACATGGGACGAGGAAGGGGCACATCACGGGTTTTGAAAAGGAGGCAGAAGTTCGTAGGCGCAGACAAAATAAAGAGATAGTGACAACGACGAGATAAGTACAAAATATCAAGTAGAAAAATACAAAAAGACTTTATTCAACCTCATGATTGATAGAAAATTCAATTTTTACTGCCAAAACCCCTTCCCTTAGTGTTTGCTTCAAATCCTCCCCAAGGACAATTCCTGCAAAACCGAACCTAGGAGCAATCTGGCAACAGTGTACGTTTGACGCATAGCAAAGCTACGCGCCATCGCAGGGACTCCTAGCTGCTTCCTGCGAAGTCTACTGCATTTATCACAATTTTCTTTAGTTTTGCTATATACTACACTCTTGCTTTGTTGACAGCTAGAAGGAGTTTTTCAATTAAATAGGTCGGACTACGCCACTGCGTAGAGAGCACAGATCCTTCCACGAATTTGTCGAGGTTCCGTCATAACATTTAGTGTCAACACAGTTTTTATTGCATAACATTACTTTAATAATACTGTTCATGTCACGAGAAAGCAAGTGGGTCTTTTTTTCCTCTCCTCCCCCGTTTTAACAGTTTACAGTGTTCATACATATACAAAGCACATATACCCTTAATTTATAATAAAAAACGCTCTTTATTTCTGAGCAGTAGCAGGAGAAGTGCAATTATAATATTAGTAGTTGGAAAATAGCATCATTCTTTATCCTATTCCCCTCAATTCAGTTTATTTTTCCTGGCTAATCTCAATCTTAAGTAGAGACTGAATGGGTCTAGTCTAGTTGGACGAAAGTTGTGCCCCCCACTAAGTCTCTAGACTGAGAGGATAATGAGCCACGGGGGCGCTGACCGGTGATAATCCTGCGTGTACAATCAGTTTTCACGGCTTTCTCTAATAAAAATTCGATTCACAGCCAGCGAGGGTTGCGTTTTTGCATAGATCAAATTCGAAGGAATTCATTTCCCTGTCATAATTGTTCTTATCAAACATGATAACAGTCTGGACATTGATAGCCAACACCGCCTTTTTCCTTTTCATTTTGGTTTACCCTGCGTAAATAACCATAGAATTTCCATATTCCGGTCAATTCCCTATATTTATTCAAAAACTCATTAACGATTGCAATTTTAATTCGTATTCATTAGAATTCAGAAATTGACAGCAACACTTAAAGCACAACCAAACATTCCCACTTAGTACATGGGACATCAAGAAGGAAGCACGAACGTCTCATGTTACATCTACTGAAGTTCAAGACAATTTTTAACTAGTGAGCGTATTTGGACACGTTCTGCAGCAAGTGGATCATTCGCGAGATCAAGTCGAAGACATGTTCGTTGCGTCGGCAGAGCACAGGCTAGAAGAGGAGGAGGAAGATGACCAAGGGATTTCAGGTGTAACAGGTAATGGTATCGCCAAACAAAAGTAAGTGGAGAAATTCGTTTCACTGTTATAATTTTCCTTAGACAAACATGATAACAGTCTTGGCAATAATTGACATTCAGTTTTCACGACTTCTCAGCTAAATTCGATTCGCGGCCAACGAGGGTTGCGTTTTAGCAATGATCAAATTTCAAAGAATCTTTTTCCCTGACATACTTTTCCTAAGACGAACATGATGGCAGTTTTTGGAAATAGTCGACACTTTCTTATGTATTTTACTTTCTTTTACTCTGCCCCCGGACATAGGTTTCCATTTCCATTTTGCGGTAAGTAAGTTTACAATTGCACCCACAACACACTTTTGCACAATTTATTTACTGCAATTATAACATTAATCACTTCATTAGCAAACATTCACACTATTTGATAACATTTTTGAAGGTTAGGAAGTATCAGTTTTTTGTGATTTTTTTTTGCTTGGCATGCAGATAATGTAAAGCAATATATTTAATATGTAATTTTATATTTATATATTTTTTCTTTTTGTTTTTCTTTTTGGAAAGTATGGTACTCCTTTTTGTGCAAACAGTTGATTCAAAAATGCCTGACTTAAAACATTTCAAACTAAAAAGAGACTAACGAATATGCCCTTTCCTAGTTGTGAAATAAAGAACGCGCTAGGCATCTGTCACCGGTTGATAGACGTCATGTGCCGTGTTAGCGCTGTCGGAGGAACGGTTTTCTCTCTGCAGAGGACACGGAGGTCATGGGCGGCGTTCATGCAAAACGTCTTTAACTGTTAGCACATTTTCCCCGGTGCGCCCAAAATGCAGTAACTTTCGCCCAGCTGGGCACTCTTAGTGGATCTTCCGCCAGTTATGGGAGTTCCATAGTGCAGCAGTGTTATGGGGTGCGAATATGAATTTCGCGCGTCCCACTTAAAAACTAGTGGTGCTACAACAGCACTTACTTTCCCGTATTAGAGGAAACAGCTAAGTAGTACTGTAATATTGCACTTTATGCGCTACTAACATCTTCGCTTGGAACTCACTATTTCCATTGCAGTGTTGTCAGAACTATGTGAATTCTACAACTTCACAAAAATAGAATGCAAAGTTTGTAACCCTGTATTGGAAAAAGAAGCCTGATACCCTGAAATATAGAAATGCCTTCCATTGGGCCATGATTAGGGAAGAGTATTTTAAACCATGCAACAAATTCTCTACTCACTACAAATGGTACAGCATTTGGTGCAAAACTAAATATTTGCCTGCAAATATCAACATAAATTAGACAATTATAACTCCTTTTCATACAGCTCCATTAGGTCACAACAATGACACTAATTCACAGATATTCGCGAGCGCAAAGTGAATTCCATTGTTGCAGACACTGCATTGTCGCTATTCTGAGAGCTATTAATTCTTTTTACTTATTTCAAATATTTCAAAATAAACAATTTCTAAAATATTAATGTGTAAGTCTATAACAAAGTTCGAATGTAAGAAACGAAGAAAGAAATAATATACAAAATTGCACATTCTAATTTACGACGCATCCAGCTGTCCGAAGCGCAGTAAATTTACAGCGGCCTATTACGTTGGTCACAAAATTAAAGAAAAACTACTCGTATTTTGAAAAAATTAAGCATGACCGTATTTATTTTATTTATTTATTTGTCAATATTCGGAATTGCCAGATACTCTTTCTTGCCAGCTACCATCTATCATCGCCAAAAGTATATTTTTTTGTCATTTTCTTAATTTTCGGTTTCCTATTGGTAGAACAGAAACATTAATTTTAGAATATTAAAGAACACAAAAACATAGCCGTAAATGGCAATTTTCTTTTAAAAATTATGTGCCGTTTAAGAGAAAATGGCGTTTTAGCACTACTAAAAATGCGAAATTTGAAGCTCATTTTCACAGAAAATTTTTGAGTTTTCAAAATACTTTATTTGAAGTTATTTGAAGCACTTACACTCACAATATAATCATCTTTACAAATTGCGGATAATGTGCATATTAAAGATGTGAGAGATCTTTCAAAAAATTTACATTTATATAATTTTTTTAAAAAACAAAATAACTCAAAATAAACTTCACGCTGTACTAATGAGTGTAATTAGCACTATCCGTTACAAAAGTTTCAAGAAACAAATTGTAGCCATATAGGAAAAATGACGTTTGAGCATTTCTGAAAATGCCGAAATTTGAGCTACTTTTCACAGAAAACGGTAGTGTTTTTCGAGAAACTTTACTTGACATTATTTAAAGCATATATACTCGTAAATATAATAATGTAAAAAAAATGGCAGATAATGTAAATATTAACGACGTGAGAGACAAGTAAAAAATTTACATTTTGGTAATTTTTGAAAAAAACCAACCGATAGACCAAAATGGCTTTTATGTCATTGATAGAGTACATTTACACTATCCCTACCAAAAGTTTAAAGAAAAAATTTGGAGCCGTTTTTGAGAAAATTTTGTTTTTGTAATTTTTAAATTGCACATATTGCACGAAAACTACGAAATTGTGAAAAACATTTACGTGACCTTTATTAAAGAACTCAATATGCAGAACAAATTTTATTTGAAGAAAAAATCTCTATCTTCAATTTTGTAGTTGGAGAAAGACGCCGAAAAAAATTCAAACTTTCACAATTTTCGAAAATTTAGAGCTGTACGTGAAAATCGGACCTATGCCATTGAGTCCCGTTTTTGAGAAAATGTTGAAAAATCCCCGGGGGCTTCATGTAAAGTACCCCCAAATTTTAAAGAATCTTTTTCAAAATCACAGCTTCGCTTCGACTAGAAATCAGATCGACTGGGGAATATCAATTTTTTGAAGAAAATCGACCGAACGGTTTAGGGCGCTAGCGTGACCACAGACGGAACAGACGCAGACGTACGACGGACAGTAGGACAGACCGGACAGCCGACATACGGACAGACGGACGGACAGACGGACTGACAGACCATCTTCACCAGACGGACGGACATCACCATCACGGACAGACGGACGGACAACGACGGACGGACAGACGGACGGACAGATCACGGACGGCACGGACGGACAGACGGACGGACGCCAGCCGGACGGACGGACACAGACTGCGGGCCCGGACGGACAGAGAGTTGTACAGCGCCGGACGGCGACGGACTGGACGACGACGGACGGACGTACAGACGGACGGACGGACAGACGGACGGACGGACAGACGGACGGACGGACAGACGGACAGACGACGGAATTTGTTTCGGCGACAGACGACGGACGGAATGCCGTCAATCGATTTTTTTAAGTATAAAGAAGCACAGATCATGGATTTTGACCACACCACGAGATAGAGGATTTTTTTTCTTAATTTAAGCAACTGGATTTTTATCCACTTATTCGTTTTCACATGCCCGGCATTAATGTTTTTTTTCCGCCGAAAATTGCCATTTTTTCGCGCAGCATTACATAACTTTCCCTAATACTACGTATATCCCAACTCGGTATACGTACGTATACGGGAATAGTCAAACAAGATTTCCCGCTTTTTGCCGCTTGGCGTATCTGCGCTCAAGCTTACTGGCTCAAGAGAATCACGTCCACAGCAGCAGCAGCAGCCAAAAAAGCCAGGCAGCAGCAGCAGCCGCGCCGCCGCCGCCGCCGCCGCCGCCTCCGCCGCGCCGCCGCCGCATCACATATCACATTCTCAAAAATGGCAGTTGTTACTTTTTGTGTAATTCATCTGATATGATGCAAGCTAATACAATATAATGCAATATAATACAATGCATATTTACGCAGAAAAATTCATTAGGTTTTCAATATTATTTTGTGTGCGTTTTATGGCGATGACTTGAACGCACTGACAGCGACTGTCACGTGGCACGTGGACTGCCCGCGCGTCCCGCGCCGGGCGTCATCTGCCGCGGGCGCACACAATCACCTGCTCCCGTCACGGAGCTCCACTACATCACTCCCCTCGCGCGGCCGCGTGGAGGAAACAGCGCGCGCCGCGGCGGAGGCGGCGAATTAGTCGGAGGAGGGAAGCCGCCCCTGCGAGCGGCGCATAATAAACTCCTCGCCGCGGCTGGCGCCTCGTCGCAGGGCGAAACAGGGCGGGCAGAACGGGGGGGGGGCAGGAAGGACAGAAAGGGCGGAACGAGGCGGGAGGGGAGGCGGGACGGGACGGGACGGGACGGGGGATGGGATGGGACGGGGCGGGGCGGGGCGGGGCAGGGCGGGGCGGGGCAGGGCAGGACGGGACGGGGCCGGAGGAGAAGGACAGGACAGGACGGCTCCGACCGGTCGGGTCGAACGGAACGGGACGGAACGGGGCGGGACGGGACGGGATGGGACGGGACGGGGCGGGGCGAGATGGGACGTGACCGTCAGACGGGACGGGATGGGACGGGACGGGACGGGATGGGACGGGCTGGGACGGGCAGGATGGGACGGTACGAGTCGGGGCGGTTCGATGCAATGCGTGGCGAGGCCAAGCGAGGCGGATCGTGACGAGGCGAGTCGGAGCGTGACGTGGCGGGGCGGGACGAGGCAGGACTGTGACGAGGCGGAACGTGACGAGGCGGGACCGTGGCGAGACGGGGGGTGACGAGGCGTGACGGGGCGGGACGGGATATGACGAAGTGGGAGAGGTGGGATGAGGCGGAACGGAAGGGGGAGAGGCGGGGAGAGGCGGAGGGAGAAGCGGAGAGAGGTTGGGAGAAAGAGAGGAGGTGGGCGACGCGTGGCGAGGCGTGGCTTGGCGGGGCGGGGCAGGACGGGGAGGGGAAGAGCGGGGAGACGAGCAGTCGCGCGGAATGGGTGTGGCGAAAGGGGAAGAAGAAAAGTGGATAGAAGAGGCTGGGCAGGGGCAGGAAGGCAAGGTGGTGACGCCTGTTGTCGGGTATAAATGGGATGCGCGTGGTCCGTATCTTGAGGAAGACTATGCGGAAGCGACTGTTAATGTAGTAGAAGAGTTTACAAGAAAAAAGATATGGTCCTGAAACGTGAATTTGCTGATGTACTATTATTTGTTGGCTCATCTATGAGAAATTAATTTACTAATTAAAGTCTCGAAATCTTTATATGATGCAGCTCACATGTGATACTTACGAACAGCATAGTCTTTAAAATATTCATCCTAACAGAGAGAATGTTGATTTGAAGAAAGATCGTTTAATGAAAATTAACCATAATAGTAGGTTTCACAGTGAGTGTCAGAGAAAATTCTCTGAAGCACAACATCTCTAAAGCAGAGAAACCATGTATTTAACGAAAAAGATGTATGTCGCGTAAGGGTAAGGGGAGAACTTTGGCACAGAAACGCGAAGATATTACATATCATTACTTACGTAACATATAATTCTTTACTTAAATCGTGAAATTATGTATTTTTTTCATACCCACTATAAATTTACATTGTTATCAAATGACCTCATAAAATACAACTACATTTTCACATTACAAAATAATTATTTTTAAAAGGAAAGAAGAGTTGCTGACATTGAGAAGGAGATGAGGAAACTGTAGAACAGTGGTGTCAAGGTCTTCTACTGGTGGCAGTGACACGTATCGAGGCACCGTATCGTGCCACGAGCTTTTTCTGCGCAACTAGCGTCGAGAAAGGGAACTATTGGTAACCCGCCGTTTTACAATAGGGATGGCGTTGTTTCTGGTGGCGGGGTAATGAACTGCGAGGAGTGGTGATTTTATTGTGGCATTCGCGCTACGGACTCCTGCTCGTGGCATCGACCTTGACAACACTGCTGTAGAAGGATACGTCAGAGTGATTGGAGGAGGGCTAGTCTAAGGCAACGTCGCGTGAGGAACGACGCGATGAAAGTGCGGTTAAGGGCGAAGACCACGCCACGGCTGCAGTGGCGGCGGCAGCGGGAACGACGGCGGGCTCCGCCGAGGCGCGTCTTCCTTGCGGGGGAATCCCCTCCTCGCCGCCTCTTCCTTCCCAGCGGCAGCCCTCCCGCGCATTCCACAAAAATACGAGGGCGCCGCGCCCCTCCTTCCGCGAATAAATCACATTAACAATGCGCGGAGCGGTGCGGCCCGGCCCGGCCCTGCTGGGCCCGGCCCGGGGCCCGCGCCCCATCTGGTAGCCGCCGCCGACTCCGCCACCCGGGCTGCAGATGCCGTGAAATATGGCTACAAATTAGCTCCCACCGCCGTAGCCGCCCCTGTGATTCCAGGCGGAACCTCCACCCTCTCGTCTTCTTTCGCGCGCCCTCCCGCCTCCGCCGCTTCTCGCCCTCGCCCAATGCCACTAACATGCGCAGGCTCCTGGTAGCATCCAACCCCACTGCCCACGACAGCGGCATCGGGTCTGCCAACGCCATTATTATAGAGATTTTACTATAAGAAGGGAACACTTTGACTGCTACTGCTTGGCCACTGCTGGTGCATAATTGCAGCTTATATCAATTTTGTCAGTTTGTTTAGAATTAGCTCATTTGCAAATGGATTCATCACTGTCTCTTGCAATGGCATTCCCTGCATGATGTTCATTTGTGTCCCAATCTGTCAAAGGGTCCCATCTGTGTGTAATTCCTTTATATCACAGGTAGCCGATATTGCCACCAATGACTAATTGGCCGTATACGAGACACTTCACGTTTCAACTGTTACTTCAGATACCAGAACTATTACCATTATCTGTAAGAGTTTCTTTCATCATTTACACTAATATCACCAATCGACCATCGTACTTACCTGGATGGTTCCTGTTCCATCGGTTAATGGGCTTATATGCTGTTATTATCCAGTGCTGAAGAAAACAAATCTAATGTAATTGTTCAGCTCCGTTAATTGTACCGCTATTTGTTAATTCATGCAAAAATATGATTTTAGCCCCGTAAACTCGTTTATTCAAACCAGTTGGGATGGAAAGAAATCCTGTTCTCGAAAGATTTAGCTGCGCCATAAAGCGATATATAGTCATTTTGTGCATACAAACGATGTTATTTGTATTTAACCTATGATATATTATCTTATAGGCAATTTGCCTTGGTGACGTTAGATCCGTGGTTACTAGTCGGTCACCGAACCACGAAACCGCAATGTTTCGAATTCGGTTAATCTTCGTGACTTCATGTATTTAACGAATTCGGCCAGCAACGCCGGTTTTGCAGTCATGACCTTTCAGTAGAAACTATCCCAGCATTCACCTGTATGGCCGATGGAAACCCCAAAACCTGGTCAGGATGGCCCGCACGTGGACTGAAGCCGGGCCTCCCGAATGCGATGTCAGCGCGCTACGCCCTGAGCCACTTCGCTCGGTAAAGAGGTGGTAAAGATTAAAAATTGAAGTACTGAATCACTGACACGTTAAGTGGAATAGATACTGACTGCAGGGCGAGAGTTTACGTTTGTGTGTCTGTTTCGTGGCATGATAACGACTTCGTCAAATACAATAATCATTACCTACCTGTCAGCGCGCACAGGTTGTCATTTTGAAAATTATTTATAGAGATAGATGATCAATTGTGGTAAAAATGTAGCACAATTCTTTATCTTTTATCAATTTTAAATTCAACGCATTAAATCTGAATTTTGGACATCGTTAATATTGTGGACGTAAAGATGGACTCCTTAAATGCAAGTTAAGCATTCATTGTTTGATGTAAGTAAATAATAGATAAATGAGTAACAAATAAAACCACTTGATAATTTCCTTGCAGTTTGCCATCCTGTTCATTATGTATCACTAAATCCAAAATTATTTAAAAAACAGAACTAGATACACTATTAAATTTGTAAGATGTGAAATTAAAGTTTATGAAGGTTCCTAAAAATTACACCACTTACTTACGGGATGTCAGGACTGGTTATCTTTTACATGTAATTTAAATAGTATCCGTATCACACTTGCTCAATACCATACCCTGCGATCATTGTTCCTGTCAATGCAAAATAGTTTAAGGAGATATTGTTGAAGGTGATCAAGAACCGGGAGAGCTTTTTAGAAATGGACACCGGGTCTGCGGGCGAGCATGCGGAACGAGTGCAAGAAATTGTCGGGGAGGGAGGCAAAATTGGGGAAAATTGAGATTAAGCCACGCGCGCCCGCGCAGCATGGTTAACGGAAAGGGCGGATCGTAAAGCAAGGGGGAGGGAGAAAGAGGCGAAATATGCGAAGGGCCCCGGGGAACGCAAGGGATGCTGCTTCTTCCGGTTGGGTATGTCCCGAAGGGAGAGCCGCCGACAGAGAGGAGATGGATTACCCTCCCCTCGTGGCTGCGTTCCACTTCATATTCCTTCCAGCTCCGGGTGAGTTTCTATCAGGTTCCGCGTTTTCAATAACCCTCTGACCAGAGCTTCGGAAAATGGAGGGCATAAATTGACCAGTGTTTGCACGATATCCCTGAGCATATAGGATGGGACCATAGTATTTTAATTCGAAAATTTGAAGAAATGTTTCAAGAGATACCATCCAATAAGCTCAAAATTAAAGTCGGAAAAGTACATATAGCATCTTCGACAGGCGTGAACAAAGTTAGAAGTTTGACGATTTGAAAAGAAGTAATAGGAGTTGAAATGATGTAATATGAGGCGTTCAGGTGATAATAATACTTGACATTTTGGGCAAAATCAAGATTAATCGCTTTTACCGAGATGAGCGAGTAGCTCTTTATACGAAATATATTTGCAAATGGTTATTAGCAAATGTATCCCGATATAAATTATTTTTTTTCTCTGTCTTTAAGAGTATATCTCTCAGTGGTAATTTCATGTTGCTCGTACAATGAGATCTGAAGACATTAAAAGAAAGACACTGGTGCAACACTTAACAGTGCAAAAACTAGACGCCTGAATGGAATGTATGAATTTAGAATTTATATTGTCAGAATTTGAATTCTCCGATGGCCAGTATTTAAAAATCTTATGTAAATCATTGCCGAATGGAAAAAGTAATTGTATATTGGAAATTATTTTTTAATTTCAGATGCATTTTTTCAATTTTTATGTCGGTTTTATTTTTTAATTGAATTTTTCCAAACAACACGTGAAATATCAGATGCCATTATTTACATCAGAATTTAATAACAAAGTTGTAGAAATAAGAAATATAACAATGAAATTTTAAAAACATTCTGCACATAATCTTCTCTCATAGATGCGTACATTATTTTAACTGTATATTAGATTATAGATTTTAAATACAGTTGAATGAAAGCATTCTGTCTAATATGAGTAAATAAAAATCTGAACAATTTCATGATGATCAAACGAGTAATTTTAAACAATATAAATCTTTTACGTAATTTCCACTAAAAGGTAAATTAGAATTTTAAATTAAAATCAAATTTAATTATTTCATTTTGTTTCAAATCTACAAAACAGAAAATTACAAAATCTTCTTGAAACTCGCATTTAATGGATACAGAGACATCTCTGTCCGTGCCATCTGTTTCATGACGTACTGCTTGGAAGCAAAAGCACGAGTGCGCACGACTAGAGGCGAGGAGCCTGCTAAGCGTCGGTCGTGGCAGCAAGAAAGCGCGGGGACGCTCTCTGGAAGAAGAATTACAAAGTGGAGGCGAAAGAAGCCGGGCGCGCGGCGATGACAGCGCCACACGCTCCCAGGCGGCGGAAATGAGAACCAGAGCGGCCGGAGAGAGCGAAAGTAGACGGAGGCAAAACTGGCTTTTCGGCGCGTAATACGGGGGCGGGCCTCGACGGGACGGGAGCGAAACGGTCGAGGGCAAGGGGGAGAGGGGAGGGGGGGAAGGGTGTGGAGGTCGAAGGCGTCGAGTCGACGACGGACGCCGAGCTCAAGGGGAAGGGCTGTGCTTGTGCGGGGTCTGAGGAAAAACGAAATCCCGCCTGTAAACCTCGCTTTTAACTCCCCGCGGAGGGAGGCGGAAGCGGCGGGGGGGGAGCGGCCGGACGGCGCGGGGCTGGGGCACGGCGCGGCGGGAGGACGGCGGACTTTATTAAAACCCTTTCACCTCACGCAGAGAAACGGAGACGTCGCGGCGGTGAGAGCAATGGCAATGGACGTAGCGTCGGGGGAGGCAGTGTCGAACACCAGCGGGGGCGACGGCGGCGGTGCAGGCAGCGGAGGCGGCGGAGACGGCAGAGGCGGCGAAGGTGGCGGAGGCGACGGTGTCGGCGGCGAAGCGGAGGTGGCGGCGGAGGTGGTGGCGGCGGCAGAGGCGGTGTCGGTAGTAGAGACGACGACGACGACGACGACGACGGCGGCGGCGGCGGCGGCGGCGGCGGCGGGGCGGAGGCGGAGGCGGAGGCGGCGAGGCCGCGCTAGGGCGGCGCGCAGCCGCGCAAATTGTGGGGGCTCCGCCTGGAATATCGAGTGAGCTTGAGTCAGCGGGGTGGGAGGCGGATGTTGACATGGGGCAAGTAAGGAACGCGAATGCTGGCCGAAATGAACGAATAGGACAGAGTGAAGGTTGAGAAGAGATGAATTCGCGAAGGCCGATAATGAAAGAAAGTGTGAAAGTTACGACAATGTACGGTGGTAAGTAAAGGAGAAAGCAGCAAAGAACGTAGTAATGTAAAAAAATGGGAAAGTTATTAAATAAATTTTGTAGAAGCGGTTGACCTTGGCACAAAACCTGACAAAACTAAACTAACACTTCCTTCGTTTCTGACGCTTCTTCCTTCGCTTTCTACGCTTTCTCTTTCGCAGCCTTACCCTCTTAATTCACATGCATATACATATATAGGAAAGATACACAATTATATAGAAAAAATGTAAGAAATTAGAGAATTAGAAGGTATCAAAAATCTATTTGAGAAGACTGCAAGCAAGTACGCGAAAATGGAATCCAAAAATAAAAATACGACAAAAATACAAAAATTTCATGAAAAAGTATGACCTTAATATGAAAAATTAACGGAAACTTCGAGTTTCCCCACAAATTTTGAAAAATGTGAACATTAGCTGCCTAATTTGTTATAGAATGTTAAAAATTAAAATTTGGACATGGACTGTAACATATAAATGCATTTTCAATATAAAGAAGATATTGGGATAATCCATGGGAAATTAAAATGTGTGATGTTTTGGACGAACAAATAGGAAACAAAACAATAACAGACACTTCGATTATGATAATGAGTCATTAGTGAGAAATGGGAAGGTCAGCCGAATACCAGCAAAGTTATTTTTCAAAATTCCTTGTGAAAGTATAGTCCATGAAATCAGGTATTCTTTAATCTTGCGGAAGAAACATTAAGATCTCAAAGATCGTCACTAATGAAAGCACTTTATTACACTTTTGTTTACTAAAAACATACGACCGCTATTATTACTATGAAAAAATGTATGAGAAAAAATAGTAAAAAGAGTCTAGAAATTATAGATATAAATATTAAAATATTAAATTAATTGATAAAGAGAGCTGTGGGGTCGAAAATTCTGCTTGAATAATTTAGTTATTAGTATTACCTAGGCCATTAAATAGTGTTTTTACCCAACGGGCTACTTCCTAATCCAAGGCCCTGCCCTGGTTGGAAATATCCATCGCCGTTACATTACGCATTGTAAATGTCAATGTTCAATAGGGCAGATAAACAAAACAGCGTGTATATGCTATGCGTTAAGGCTTGGTCGCAGTTGAACCAACACTAACACATTTGTTCGGGCAAAATGAAAGAATATTGTGAAGAATCTGCGGAAATTCTCGAAAAGGCTAACATATCTACGGACAGTTTATTTCTAGCAAAATATCGACAAATATATGAAAATGAGTACGGTGTATTTGAGAATTGGATGGAAAATACGCATAATTATCGTAAATGAAACGGTAATTAGGTTATTTGCACCAATTGCCGAAAACTATTTAGGAAATTCCTTTTATATAAAAAAATATTATTTCGAGGATGTTAAACAATGTGCGTTCTACATCTATTACTACTAGTAGTCTCACTTCCACTCAAGAAGCCAAGGCTATTGGCGGAGGTCACTTGTAACAATGGACTGAGAATTAATTAGGGCGTGACCCATTGCATGTCGACCACTCCGTCATTCTCTGGAAACTTCACTTACCTTGGAGGACCACTAATACATTTAACTGAGCTCACGGTTTTCTGAAAATTGATTATTCAGGTTCTGTCATCACCACTCAGAAATTAGCAAAGACATGTGAGATTAATACGTATAATTGAATCACTGAATAAGTTACAAGAGGTACTTTACGATAGTACTGTACAAATCAATTATTGTAAACATTAATATGAGGAGTGTGAAGCACTAGTGATTAATGATCACTTAAATTGTGGCATGATTTCCCAATTTAAAGCTGTTACGATGGAATCTGAAAGAAAATAAACAGTACAAAAAATGTTAACTGTTACATTGACATGATGGATACAAGCCGTAGGCAAGCGTTGATACATAAAAAGAGAATTCACCAATGGTTCAAGATTGCTACAAAGAAGTTACAGCAGAGGTTGACAGTGTCGTCAATCGTATGGAACTGAACACGTAACACAAGTGGAGTAATTGCACCATAGCATGGTGTGGAGTTAGTAGCTCTTGTTCACAATTTACGAAACACAGAAAGAACTAGTCAGCATTGCACTTGATGTGAAAAATAAACAAGTTATTGGAACGTAAATGACTGGCTACTGAATTTAAGTGATGTATTTGTTAGTAGTTACGCAACAGCACATGTTACAACTTCATGAATAAGATACTGGATACTATCCAAGTCAATAAAACACATTAAAGAATGTCTCAATTAAATTGGTTTTGCATACATACACTTAAGCATTGTAGTGAGTTACGGCACAGAGGAGGCAAGCATTGCAATAAGTACCTGCCGTGGTATTTGCGTGATGACGCGGTGTGCGAGTTTGTCACGTAACATGTTCTTGCTGGACAATTAACTGGCACTGTTGACTGCAGTAACACATTGCACAGATTGACTCGTAAAAAGACTTGTGTGCGGGTGCACTTAAGATTACAGTGCAGCGCTAAAAACAAAGAATATATGAGCCGAGCAGCGGCATGACTGTACCGTGGAAGTTATATTTCTCGACTGACGCCGGGTGGCTGTAGCGCCGGCGGCGGCGCTGATCTGTTCGCGCGCATGAAGAGCATTGGCGAATCCGGAGGTAGCTTAATTGTAATATTTAGAATTGAAATTAAACAATTGTAATTAACTAGTCAATGAATTGAATAGTTGTGAAGAATTTTAAATTATGTTATTTATGATATGCATTGCACAGTTAAGTTTGTCAAGCAATTAGATATTTTGGAATGTTCTAAAATTACAACGGCTTACGGGATGTCGTTGGCGGTGCTTCGAGGAAATGCAGCCCGATAGCTGACCGCGCAGCTGCAAAAACAGTTCGGAGAACTGGAGGCTCATATGAGCTGAACGTATTTCGTAAGCTACGAACATAAAATAAGAAAACATGTTACAGGAGTTTGTACAGAACGTGGCCAACGCATAAATGTGCGTATTAAAAATATAAGTAAATTAGTTTATAACAAAACGGCTTGCTTGTCCGAGCAGCTATAAAAGAAAATGCAATACACAACAGGAAATAAGAGTAACTGAAATAGGAATTGTAAATTCATGAAGAACATGTCAAATTGAAATTTCTATTAATCCACAAAATTAATACAACACAAATGTGGAAAATACATAATTTAAACAATATGTTGGGGGAAGCACCATTATTTTTCACCTATCGCCAAGGGCAGATGGTTCAAATATATTCCGCCGGTAGCAGAGCGCTCGTACAGAATAATCCGGGATCAAGAGAATTTTCGCAAGGTTACTTACGAACGTCAGTTCATGTGCACTGAACCTTGCATTCAAGGCTCTCAAGACAGAATGGCAAATACCAATAAACTACAACTCCCCGCCTGGAGATGACCAGACGGCGACGCACTCGAAATGAGAAGGGAGGGCAGGAGCTCTGCGCGGCCGGCGTCACAGAAGGGAGAGTATTTTTTAGCGCTCGCGCGCGCGCCGAGGAGCAACAACCGAGGCCAAGGGCACTGGGCGCGCATAAAACGGCGCTTAATCCTCGCTCGCGATGTCTGCTCAGATGGCGGAGGGCGGTGGCGCTCTAGGCGCGGCGGGGCGGGCACCGGGGCGAGTTGGGGAAGGAGTGGGGGAGCGGGGAGGGGCGGCGCTCCAGGCGCGGGTGGGCGGGGCGGGGGAGAGAGGAGAGGGGTGGGCGGGGCGGGGGCGTAGTAAAAAGTCTTTGGGAGAAGAGCGAGGCGGTGCCCTGTCCAAAGCGTGTGTCACAAGGCGGGAAGCGAAGGAGAGGAAATTTAGCTGGACCTGGAACGAGATGGAGTTGGAGCTGGCGGGGGAGACATACGGATGGGGTGGAGAGTGGAGAGGGAGAAAAAGGTGGGACGGAGCACCACTGGAATGGAGAGAGACCGGAGTGGGGCAGGTCTGGGGTGGAGCGAAACGGGAATGGAGCGAGACCGGAAAGGAGAGAGGCCGAAATGAAATGAGACTGGAATGGAGCGAGATTAGCATGGAATGAAAACTGGAATGGAGACTGGAATGGAAGGAGACTGGAATGGAGGGAGACTGGAAATGAGCTATTGTGGAGGTTCACCCATAGTTGTCCCCACCGCCACTTTCACACTCGGCGGCCCCGCGACACGCGGGCCGGCGCGCACCAGCAGCGCCGGAGCGGCGGCAGCGGCTGTGGTGGACGGGTGGCGTGCACCCCCTCCTTCCCCCGCAACAACAAGGGGCGGGCAGCGGGGCGGTGACCGGGCAGGCCGGCCCTCACTTCCTAGACCCGAGACCCGCGCCCGCACAGAGCACTGTGACTGTGATTAGTGCTGATAGTGTCGTAGTGTAAAATCTAGTGTCGAGGTTTCTTCCCATCATAAAGTGGTAGCATTTTCATCAAAATTGTCCCTTGGTGGAAAAAACCGGTCAAGTTGTAAACTTCATCCGGACTGAAAAAATGAGTTCTTTTGATGAGCTGGGGAAGGAGAGAATTTTGTGTTTGAAATAAGGGGCTCCCGGGGATCAACTGCGCAGGCCCATGGTTTTCTCGGGTGCCCTTGCTAACAACGTGAATTGTCGAATTCTGAAAACTACTAAATCGTATCCTTTCATTCTCCCATATCCAAATTGCGTTATATGTAAGAATATTGTTATGCGACTCTGACTTACGAGATTAGTCATACAAATAAAACAAATAAGCATAATTCCCTTAGAAACTATACTTTATTAACAAAAATTTTGATTGTACAGCAAACGTGCTACAGCTGGCTCAAATCAACACTGGTCTCTTGCTAATTCTCCGACGGCCCGTTTATTTCTCATTATCGATTTATTAACCAAACTTTTGTCCTCTATCCCCGCTGCCTGTTCTTTCTGCCTCTTTCACTCTTCCACGCTCGAACTTCTTCTCTCCTCCTCTTTGCCTCTCCTTATTCAACTCCCTCTTCCTCCCTGTATCTATCACCCGCTTTCTATTTCTCTCTCCCGATGTATGTCGCCCGCGCGCCCGGGACCTCTGGCGTGTTCCCTGATGGTGAGCCCCTGGTCTCCTTCCGTCGATCTCTCTACGCTCCCCTCGTCTTGCGGTCGCTCCTCCTCCCCTTGCGGACTGCATCTAATTACAGCAGAGTCCTCTATCGCCCCTAATGGTGCGGCCACGCAGCAATCAGTAGTTAACCACTTTGTGCATACCAATTCAGCCTGACCACCTGTCCTTCACACGTCTTTTCTCGAGTTTTATCCGTGGTCGCTCTCGCCACACCCGTTTTCGCTGTTCTTGTCACTTTCATCGTTGCCACAACCTGCATGCTTACTCCATACGTACCAAACACCCCACATCTTGACTCTAACTTTACATTCAGATTTCATCTCCTTGTTTTTTGCTAATACTCTACTAACGTGGTTCTCAGAAGATATAATATCTTTTCTCATGTTTTACCGATAATTTAAAATATTTTCTGGCCAACAGTTACATAGCTTCACTACTTTAGCTTAACGTATAAACTCACTCACACTCGCTCACACTCATAAACTGTTGAACTGTCTGCCGCTCCTCCATTTTTGTTCCTATTCCTGAATTTTTTTAATAATAATTGATATAATTAGCATAGTCTTTTCTCATTAATTGTGACTTTCTCCTCGGTTTAACAAACACAATTGTCGTATTCACTATGCATTTCCTTCCAAAGAGATTGACGGATCATACAACACGTCAGAGCAAGAGTTAATGAATTGTTTCTTCCATTTCGATTAGTAATATAGGATGTTCATTTAACTCTTCGCAATTTTAGTATCTTTTCAGTATCTTTTCCCTCTCTGGTAGGTGAAACGTTAGGTACATCTTTCGAATCTTCTCTTCCCCCTCTGTCTGAGGCTGATGCATTGCTTCTAGTGTGTCTCTCCTTGCACTTACAAATTCTTAAATTGATTCAAACCGCGGGCTTCAATTTCTCAGCCACATTTTGTCCCCTATGTCTACGAAGCCCGTGGGCCATCGTTGCCATTGTTGCCATGCGTTCACGGATGGAAAATAAAACAGTACCCTTTGAGCAACACACCATGGATTCACAGTAAAGTGATTCATGTTTTGTTGCTAAATTAAAGTAAGAGTACACAAAAGGGCGAAATTGTCGTACGTGGCGAATGCTCGTTACCGTCGCGCTTGTGCGCGTAGGAGCATTGTTGGAACTATGTGGTAGCATTACTTTGCAACTTTCATTCCCAAAAAAGGCCATAATATTCATAAGAGAAAACGACACGAAAAAAAATTAAAATTTGTTACAAAGAGTAGTTAACATTAACAGCAAAAAATATATCGACATCAAATCTGCATTAACAAGGTTGATCACAACACTTAGGTGTCAATATTCGTCGCTCCTGTCCACTGTCCTCGCTCTCCTCGCCCGTCCCCGACGTCCCGGGCGCGGATGCCTATCCGCCCTTGGCCCCGCGCCGTCCTCACGTCTCGTCGTCTCGCGCGACGCAACGGAAAGCCTCCGTCGCGTCGCCCCAGATTTCGGGTCGCTTGTACGTCACCCTTAAGAGGCTCCGAGGCGCTGCCGGGATGAAGAGGGGGCGGGGACGGGCGTGTGCAGGGGAGAGGCTGAGCAGCATGGGTGTGGGGCGGGGCGCGGTTCTCGAGTTTACTTCTGCGAGACTACTTCTCTCCCAGGCGGCGGGGGCGGTGCAGGAAGAGTCGAATTAAATAGCCGGCAGCGTAGCGCGATGCCACGGAGGAAGTGGGAGGAAGAGCGAAGCGCCACTGAAGATCTCGGGGGGGGGCGGAAAACCTGGGAAGCATTGGTAAAGAAGCAGCTCGGCCCCGCGGAAACGCTGATTTACAAAAAAGATTGGAATTAAGTTCAAAGGATACAAAAAGTGTGAATGAACAAGCAACTATGGAGATTCTATTGTGAGAATCACAATAATTCGTATTGTCGATTAAAAATGTATTATGTTGATTTCCGAAGTTATAATAAATATTGGGTATTACGTTCAATTATTGTGATTTTTAAGTAAATCTTAATAACTCAAACTTACGAATTCTTAAGTAAATCTTAATAAATCAAATATAGGAATTTACAACATATTCCTCGTAGTTTTCTGTTTTGAATTTTTCGGAAAACTTTAAACTGGCTGCAAGAAGTGGCAGCAAGATTGAGAACAGAGACAACTGTAATGGTGACGGACAAAAGCGAAAGTTATGAAGACGATCTGCGTATTGGTATTTAACATTGAATCTAAGACTTGGTACATGATGTATTCGATAATAAAAGTAATTAAAGTATGAAATTATTGAAAAAATGCGTTTTTCATACATCGTGAATACTTTGTGAGAAAATTGCAAACTCGCCCAAATTCGCTTGAAATATATTGCCCATGATCGGATGCAAACAATACGAATCAGCCTCACTGTTAATCTCAGCACTGTTATTTTTCGCGATAATTGCGTATACCAAACAACGTCTCTAGAAATGATTGATGGGACTGACGATATTGAAAGGGTTGCCGATAGGAAAATGTCAGAAGTTCTACTACCGATAATGAAGCAGATCAATTGAAATAACTGCAGACATTTTTCTTTTATCTCAAACAAAGATTTTTGTATCTGTAAGTTGTTCAGTGTGCATCACGTTTTATGCTTTTAATACAAAGGAATATTACTCAACAATGGTAACATGGGAGAAAGGTTATTGAAGCGTTTCTATAAACAAATGTTACAAAAATTAAAACGTCTTCTAACAAATACGTATGTTGGATGCCACTGATATCTTAAAAAAGGCAAAGCTACATGCTTTCGATCTCCTGCTCGTCCGCGGACGGGCAGTCTTCGCTCTGCTCTTCCTCCATCTCGCCTCTCCAGCTTGTTCCACTCTGTTCTTTCCCCACACACTTCATCCGCCGGCTCATTTTCATAGAAAAGTTTTTGTTTTCGAAAATTCTTCATTTGAAGTCATTTGAAGCACTTTAACTTACTAATACAATGTGTTTACAAATTGCTGGAAATGTGCATATTAAAGGCGTGACAAATATTTAAAAAGAATTATATTTGTGTAAATTTTGAAAAAACAAAATACTCCAAATGAACTTCATGTCATGAGAGTGTAATTTGCACTTTTCTTCGTCAAGTTGAAGAAAAAATTTGGAGCCATTGATGAGAAAATGGCGTTTGAGCGTTTCTGAAAATGCGGAATTTTGAGATAGTTTAAAAAACGGTTGAGTTTTCCAGAAAGTTTATAGATAGATATATATTTATTATTTCTGAACGTAGATTCTGCAGTAGGTTATTTCTTCTGGCAGGTAGGTTATGCGACATTAATAAAGCGCATGTACTCATAAATACAATAATGTTAACAAATCGCCGCCAATGTAAATATTGACGGCGTGAGAGAAGTCAAAAATATATTTTTTAATTTTGAAAAAACAGCAATTGGTGTTATGTTATCTCATTGTGTACATTAAGCACTACCCTTACCAAAGTTTAAAGAAAAAATTTGGAGCCGTTTTTGAGAAAATTACTGTTTTGCAATTTTTTTTAATTACACATATTGCACGCAAATACGCGGTAACTACAAAACTTTTCAAAACAGTGTACATAACTTGAATGGGAAGAACTCACTATGGAGAACAAATTGTATTGTATACAAAATCTCTATCTTTAATTCTGTAGGTTGTAGGTAGGGCCAAAAATATTCAAACTTTTGCAATTTTCGAAAATTCAGAGTAACCGTGAAAATCGCGACGTATGCCAACTTAGGTGTATTTTACTCTATTCTTATAAGAAATTTAAGAAAAGAATTGGAGCGTTTTTGAGAAAATTTTGAAATGTTTGGAGGTCTTCATGTAAAATACACCCAAATTTTGACGAAAGTTTTTAAAATCGCGGCTCACAGTGCGTAATTTTGACGATCTAGGAGGAAAAAATTAATA